>VZTO01002925.1:40494-119206 GCA_013400615.1 Syrrhaptes paradoxus | reverse complement strand
AAAGGATGTAATTGTCCTTCTGGGGTTGCCTTACATGGAAACCAAAATGATATCAAGCTTTAATAATTAAATTATGCAGCAAGTCAGAGGAGGACGGATTTGTTCTCAATAGCACACAGGAGACTACTTGCTTTGGTGACCTAATTGCTTCGGTTTAAAAAAAAAATAAAATTATGATGATAGCTGATTAAGAGGAGCCAGGGAGCTGATTCACATTTGCCAAGAGCACGCAGCAAATCAAGCTTTGTGACTTGAAATGAACTCAATGTTTTGTCCAGATTAAATGAGGAAAAGGAGGTCACCAAAATGAGCGCTTGAGTTCAGAAGAGCACTTGAGAATAAAAGTACGAGAAATGAACACCAGGACTGAAACGAGAAAGGTGTAAGGGAGGCAGAAGCCATTTTCTTCTCCTACCATTCATTTTCTTCAGAGGAAACCTATTCAGAAGCAAGAAACCACAACAACCCATCTTATAAAACTGCATAAAAGTATAGTCATGAGAGTGAGCGGGCAGTGATGGGGAATCGTCGGCACACGTCCAACCCGTGCTCCACGGGACTGCTGCTGCACCCAGACACTGCCAGGGAAGATCACTTTGTTGTCTGCTTGAGGGAAACATGCCAAAAACCCTGAAACAGAGTTAGAGGATTCTGACCCTACAGGCAAACAGCAGGTTCTCTATAACACACCTCGGCTTTTGGGGCCTTGTGGTACATTCTGTGCTTATAAGGGAAAAGTGGTAAAAAATATTAATGGTGAGGCCCACAGAGGAGATTCCAGTGCAGCTTCGCAGGCTGTTGTGTTCTGGCAGCCTCAGCCTTCCTCACCTATAGGCAGCCTCTCCTCCCCTGAAGCAGGGAGGATTTCGCTATGTAAGGGCCAGACTCCTTCGTCTGATGTCCAGGCCTGCACAAGGCCCTCCTGTTCCCTCAGCTGTCAGGAGAGAAAACTCCTCTGACCCCTCCTAGGGGTGCCCTTCAGGGGAGGAATTGCTGTCTGAATGTGCTTTCTCCCTGTTCACTGAGTGAGTTTAGGGTGACAGTCTGTTAATTCTCAGTTTCAACAGTCTGTTAGTTCTCAGTTTCCCAGGTTAGGGTGTGTCACTGGCAAGAAGTGGCGTCCCCAAGCTGTGATGCAGAGCCAGGAGCCCATTACAGTTAGAGAACAGGGGAGAGAGATGTGCAGCTCTTGCCCTTTAATGTGATCGGCCCATGGCTACCTTAAGGATTCCTGACAGGAAATTTTGTCCTAGATCTCTCTGGTGCTCTGCCCACCTGGGTGTCAGCTGCATGGCACAGAACGAAGAGGCACTCAGCTGCGAGACAGGAGAGCTTATGAGACGCTGTTCCAGGTCTTCCCAAATCTGTGAAGAGTAAACAACAGTATTTCAGGTCACCCAGCTCACAGGAAGGATGCTAAAAAACTCTTCCACAATTATATACATATGCCGCTGGAAAGTTATTTGCCCATTGCTATTAAATAACTTTGCTGTGATTCCTGCTGTGTAGAAAATTTCTCAGCAGCAGAATGGCATGCGTACACCAGCTGGCCAGATCAACAGTCTCTGGTGAAGAACATCTCTGGAAATGTGAGTGTATGAACTCTTGGTACTTAGTGGATGAAGCTGCACACGAAGCTCCTGTCAGACTCATCAGCAGTTAACAGGTCGTGAAGGTGTCTGTGGTGCCCTGCACCAAAGGTTTGCTCTGGAATGGAGTCGTGTTAATGGCTTTTCATTGTCCTTTCCTGAACCTGGGCTGAGATTTCAAAGGTATCTACGGGAATTAGCTGTTTCCCAAAGTTGTGTAGTGGAAGTTGTTCTTTGTACTTTTGAATGTCTCTGTATGGGTAATTTATGGGAGCTGTTTAAATGTGCCACTGAAACTTAATCAAATAGGTGACTTGTTGTGTTTAAAACAAAAAACAAAAAACCCCAACAAATCCAAAGCAAAACAAACAAAAAACCAGAAGAGAACCACGGCATTTTTAATCATGCTTTTCCGCTGGTTTGTGTGACTTCGTCGATTTTGTGAAGTATGCCCTGTCCATTTCAAACATTACAAATTCCTTTATCGAGAGAGGGGATCTTGGACAAGGCCCCAAGATTATGACTCACTGTATTCAAAGGGTACTGGGGGGATCTTTAATTTTCAACTGGAGAGCTGGCAGAAGGACAGCAGGTTTAACATTTCCTCTGAAGGATGACACCTCTGAAAGTGCCACATGCTGCTTATTACTGCAGCACACTGGACGGGAGCCAAAGTCCCAGTATGGGACTTGAACCCACCAGTAGTTGGCTGCGAGACAGACATGCCACCCACAGAGTCACAATGACACCTAGTAGCATCTTAATTTAATAGACCATGTTTCTTGGTGTCAGTCTCTTGTCTTGCATTTTTATGGTCTGGAGCACTGAAAGTGTCTCTTCATCGTGTGTCTATGGGGAACGGCACACTGCTTTCCTTTCTTGTATTGATGTTGGCAACCATGAACAATATAGTCTTCAACAGTTATGTCAATTTAAAAGAAAACAAAAAATGACCATTTTGTCACCACTTCCTCTAAGCTTCTTTAAAAGAAAAAAAAAATTTAACTTCTTTTAAAAATAAGCTGGGGAAACATCTGAGTCCACAGAAGGTCACGAATAGCCGTACCTTCTTCAGGTGTTTTTCATAGATGTAAAAACTGAGGTCATCCAGTCTCAAACACTTAAACGAAAATTTTCAAAACCAAAAGATTTTGTTTGTTCTTGCATTTGAATGTTAGATTTGAGACACCCTATAAATGTGTCGTTAGCACTTTCTGAAGATCAGGTCTCTTAAAGGTACCTCAAGCTGAGCCCAAAATGACAGGAGCCATAACCACCAGTTACCTTCTGGCATTTAAACTGGGGAATGTGAGTCCTGCTATAGTGTGACTCAGTGTTGAATTTGCAGTAAGCAGGTGGCGGACCTGGAAAAATGGGGGCAAGAAAAGCAGGAGGGGAGAGGAGGAGGTATCTGAGTTGGGGAATGAATGTGTCTGATGGAAGATGAAGACAGGCAACGCTAGAAACACTTGGGGCAGAGGTGCCTCGTTCTGGCAAAAAGCTCAGCACTCTGCCAGAGATGGTACCGGTGCTGCTGACAGGGGCTCTGTGTGTGTTTTGTTTACTTGGCTTTTGGTCTGCAAAAGTTGGGCACCCATTGCCTAAGCACAGATCCAGATTTGCAGGTGCTTGGGAATGGAGCTGAGAGAGAGCTGCCCCAAGGTGCTGCTCCTCTCGCTTAAATGAGCTTCCCTGTCTTCGAGCGTTTGCATAATCCAGGATTAAACCATGAGAGCTTTGCAATATGTTTGCCCTCCAGATCTGAAAGTTTATTTTTGACCATAGCTAATAAATAGTTAATACTCACATTTGATTAAAAGAACCTTTACTAAGAGAAAAACAAACCCAAAGCAAAACTCATAAACTCCTTAAATATCAGAGAGATTTTTAAAAAATAAATATAGATAAATAAAACATTAGTGCACTCAAGGGAAAATACTATCATTTTGATCTCAGTTAGAAAATATATTTGTCAGCACTTAAAGAAAAATATAAGCTGTTCTGTCAGGTAACTAACGGGATTTTTGAGATTGGTGAAGACAATACCACTTCAAAAGCACCACCACTGATTGTTCATTTCAGTGCAGCGGTTTGAACACAGTGTGTTCCTCACTGCGAGATGAAGTTGGTGCAATTTTCAGCTCGCAGGGGTTTCTCCATGGGGCTCTCAGGCCTTGCTTGGACACCAGCTCCCCAGTAAGCTTCCAGTGGCATCAGAGACTCCCTGGCCTTGGGGCATCCCCGTGGCCTCCAAAGCTCTAGGCAGGCATGGAGCTCTTCTCTGTAGCTCCAGCTGGGACCTTGGGACTTTGTCCGTGCAGTAGGCATGAAAAAATAACATGATCTGTTTATCATAGGTGCCTTTCATGGGTAAGGGGAAGAAGAGCTACCTCAAGAGGGAGACTCATATCGTCCCTAGATCCCCAAGATCTAAGGCAACCTGGAGACCAAAGCCCAGTCCAATGAGTCAGTGTCTGATGGTGCCTGTATTTCTCCAGTGGCTGTAAAGATGGCACGAGGTCACTAGCACTGATCTGGATAACCAGCTTTTCTGTGTTTGAAGTCAGATGATCTGGACTATGGTCAGTATGAATTATTTGAAAGATGCACTCTTCCATAGCAAACCACTTTTCTGAGAAGAGCAACCCTATCTTTTAAAATACAATTTATACTTCTCTATCTTTTCCTGACTTATTCCTGGCATTAAAAACTGTTGCAACATCAATGCCATCAAGGATGATCTACAAAGACAAAAAACAGAGGAGGAAATTTTTTTAGAGATGAAAAACCATGTGCGGTTTTCCTTGCCTTATGGTTGTCTTGTGGTTGAAACCTGGTGTTCACTATTGAGAGGACCATTAATTACTACAAATAATTAATAAATGGTTTCAGAAGTCTAGTTCCCTCATTCCTACCGGAACAGTTTTGAGTACCCACCACAACCTTGCGTATGCCCAGCTGCAGAGTGAGGTCTCTACCCGAGATGTGATCAGTATGTCTGTCTCAGGTATCTAATTAAGAAGTACACTTGCCAGCAAGTTTCATTACTGAGAAGTCGCTCAGAGATTCATACAAGAAAAAAGAAAAGTAATCAAGGAATTAACTGTTGGACAAACATTTACCTGTGAGTCTATTAATTGGTTAACCAGCAGTTCAAAAGTGATTTTCACCGCTTTGATATGGAAGATATTGAATGGGAATGTGTCTATTTTAATTCCATTTTAACAGGGGTTATGATGCTACCAGTTCCCAGAAGCTGCATTCATTTGGTATTTTTCTGAAAAATTTATCCTGGGATAAATTTGGAACACAAGAGAAAGAGCAAAGAAGCAAGTACTGAAACCAGGAGTAGCATCCCAAGAATTCTAGATTATAGAAGTTAAACGAAAAGAGCCCAAATGTTATTTCTAGTCTAATAGTTTATAAGCAATATCTAGAGTATAATGGATGAACTGGAAACCTGAATGTTTTTGGGCACCTGGGGTTGTCAATTCTTAAAAGAAAAATAAAAAGTAATGAAGGAGAAGGGTGTATTTGACAGGGACAAGCCTCTCTACAGAAACATGGTGGTAAAGTGTGTGTAGGAAATGTGCCTCGTTGTCACTGACATTTGCTGTTACAGAGTTAAAAGACTTTGAGAGCCTGCTCCTCAGTTCCAAGGCATATATTGCAAGCCATAGAAAAAGGAAACATTTCTTATAAATCCCCGTGCCACAAAAAGTGCAAAGATGACCGCATGTTAGCCTATGGTGAAAAGATTGCAGTTAGTGTGTTAGGTATGAAATCTGCTAAATTCAGAATTTTTCACTTCAACAAGTCTCAGGACATGTGAAATTTTCTTGTTTGTCTTTAGAGAGACAAAGCAGCCGTCAGCCTTGATTATTAACTCGGTAATTTTCACTGCCATTCCTTTAACATGGTGCTCAGGTTTGTAGATTATATAATTATTTTCACTGGAAAGCACACTTTAACATCTGGGAGTCATTTGAAAGAATGCAATCAACTTTCTCCTTTTTTCAGAGAATATCTTCTGCTAATATTTAACGCATAACTGATTGCATGATTTACCAATTTAACCCTGACCAGCTTGTGAAATTTATCATATTTTGGCTGTAACTACACAAATCTATCATGGTAACAGAACTTTTTTCCAGTTCTGTCTGTGTGCGATGCTGTTCTTGTCCATGGCAGGCTGCTCCATCCCTGCCGCTCTGCTGTGTTAGAGGGGCTGGCACCGGGAGCAGGAATCTGAACCTCTACAGGGTGAAGGTTATTTTTTGACTAAAAATCCTTTCCTTTTCAACAGTGGGCTAAATCCTGACTTCCATCCTTACTTTCTACGTTAAGACTTATGTTTTCAATCTTCACTCAGTCCAGTACATGGTATTATCTGGTATAACGTAACTCAGAAGAACCTTAAAAGTCGATCAGATAATGCTAAAAGAATGCAAAGATTATTATAACACGCACATAGCAATGCACCTGGGGTTTGATCCCAGGATTTTGGGGCCTCTCACAGTTTCCCAGATTTTGCAGGACTGATGCCCAAAAAACTTTCAGTTATTTTTCAAGACTGTGATGGGCCAAAACCAAGTCTCATGGAAATGAGTGTCAGCTTTGTCTTCCTCTCCCCTCCTTCTCTGAGTAAACTATGAGGTCAAAGAGGGGCTGGGGAAAAAAACACCAGAAAGAACAATACAGGGATAGAAAGGGCAATATACGTCTTTTAAATAAGGTCTACAAAAGGTCAAATAGTAAAGAGGTGAGAAAAAGAAAAAAACCCACAACACCAAAATCAAAGGGCAGGTGCAAGTGAGAGAGATATTAAATCAGAGATGAAATCAAATTGGGGAATCAATCAAATGATAGAGTCTAGACAGAGGAAAAGGTTGCAGGCCCTAAAAGTGCTGGGAGAGATGTCGGTGAAGACAAGGCAAGCCAGGGTTTGCACACTTCCAGTGAAGGAGCGCCCAGCACAGCACATCCTATAAAGGAGGCAGGTGGAGGGGGAAAATCTGTCTTCTGTGTGTGCAGTGAGCGTGCAGAAATAAGATCAAAATCAGTTTGTTGCTTGGTTCAGGAGGACCAGCTCTGATTGCTTAAATATTGAGTCGCCTGATGATGGAGGGGAACAGCATCCTCCGCTTAGACAGACACCCGTTACGGATAACCATACCAAATGTTCCTACCCAAACGGACAAGCGGGAAGCTGAGGGAGTTCCCCAGACATAAATCATCCCGTAGTTAGGCAGAAATTGAGTCTCCCTTCCTGCCACGCTAATACCACAGGCACTCTGGGTATGATTTAATCTGGTTTGACCCCAAACTTTTGTAAAGATAAATTTCTGCACATTTTTGGAGAGATCTCGTTCACTTGAAGGTAGGAGTCACGGTGGCTGCGCACACGGAAGATGGATGGTTCTGCTGTTGTCTGATCCACGGAGCAGTTACGCTGTAACCATGCATATTATTGCCCCTGTAATTGCATCCATCATACCTCCTGTAAAAACAAACAAATGGACTCCCAGACTCACTTAAAACTAGATAAACAGCAGTTCTCTGGCAATGTGACAGATACTTATTGCCTGCGAGTAGCCCATAACAGATAGGAAGGACAGGGATTAAGGTGGATTTGTAAACCATAAATTGTAGAAATCCACTCAGAGTCTCCAAGCCAGACTCTTCCCTTAAATTTGCTTGAGTTATGCCAGGGACAAATCTGTCCTTCTGTCAAAACTCAGCGAAACTTTGTGCAGCCTTCTTTTACTGTGTCAGTCATTTATGTGTTACAAAAGCTAGAGCTTCAGCAAATCTAAGCTTGCCTGGTAATTTTTTCCTCCCAAATTGTAGAAGGATAAAGTGTTGCATTTTCTGTGGCTCTGCTTTGCTGTATAAAAATGTACCAGATAAAATTCATCAGAAATAAGTGGAAATGCTGCAGAAACAAGATTTAATCCATGTTGGTTCTGAAAGAGCCGAAAACAAAATTGATGGAGTATGTATAAAGGTATATTAAAAGAATTCAAACTTCCACTTGTTTTGCCTTTTCCCACAATAACTAAAAGTACAAAGCAACTAATCAGAACTAACCAAAACCAAACAAACCTCAACAACAAAAAAAACCCCAGAGGATTAGCTAACACTCTGAACACTGAATTACCGCACGGGTACACTAATTCGACATGAGAACAGATGTGACATTATTTATCCTAATTTAGTTGGCCCACGTGAGTTTTGAAGGCAGTGCTGGTGACCAGAGGCAAGCCAGCAGCTGGAGCAGCGCCTTGCTTTGGGGATGTCCTGGCCACACACAGGTATCTGCTAATTCGAACTGGAGGGTATGCAGGAGCAGATGTGATGCTTACTGCAGCACACCTGGAAGCTAGCAAGCTCTAACTGTGCTGTCTTAGCATGTCACCGGTGCCCAGGTGGTACTCTGATCTTTCAGACTTTATCTCTGAATGAGAAAGTCCAGACAGGAGTTGAAAGCAATTTAGGTCACCAAGAAATGTTCATTGCAGGCAGCTCTGACTGTTAAAGATGATCACTCTCTGAGCTCTGCTGCTACTCATCTGCCAGACGAAAGCTTTGAGTGCACTTCTACATCCAGTCCAAGGTCGCTCAGAGGTGAAGGCGTCGCAGGTTCGCCGGAGCCTTGCATCCTGCACAACCTTGCAGTAAGTGGCCCAAAAGATAAAAACTTGAAAACTGGCTTTTATTTGACTAAAAGCTGAAGGAACAAACTTACTACGGAGAAAGTCTAGAATGAAATTATTAAATGGAGAATTTGTAAAGGAACTGCCTCTTCCACTGTGTCCTGGCACAACAGGGTCATTCTGAGAGGGCTTATCTGAACTTCAGCAGCTCAGCAGTGTTCCGGGTTGTGACAAAATTTACAGTCTGCTTTGGTTACTACACCAAAAATATCTCTTCCTGTAATTTCTGTTGAACCTGTTTTCCCTGTACTGATCAATGGTCTCTCAGTACTTCAGCCTCTGCTCTCCCTTGCTGGGTCCTTCGTGCTCACCCTGCGCTCCAGAAACATCCCTTTTCCTGCACCCCACATGCTTTGCTTTTTCCTCAGAGGACAGAGCCTCTCTCTTCTTCAAGGTTCCTTCTGACCCAGAGCAAGAGAAGCCAGGAGGCTCCCGCTGTACTCCCCTCTGAAAAAACCTGGCATGCACCAGCATGTGGTTACCAGGAAGGACAACGGAAGGGAGAAGGTCATAAGCTTGTCCCACCAGCTACGGTCCCATGGTAGCCTGACTCAACGACGAGCCCTGATTACAATCCATCTTCAATACCTGTTGTCTTCCAGGAGGCCAGCTCCTGCCCAGCTCTCTGGGGAGGGTCCTGCTCCTGTCCACACCTACCCTCAGCCTGGGGGCTCTTTCACCCCCTGCTTTAGGGACAGGCTTGGAATCTCCTTTTTGTTGTCTGGATCAGATGCTCTGGGAAGGATGGCATGTCTCTGAAAGTGAGACAACCCATCTGATCTGTGTGGAGATGGGTTAGACAGTCTCCCTGGGCAGGATGGTTATTTCTGACCACCAGCTGGGAGCTGCAGCATCTGCACTGCTACGTCCAGAGGTGGATCTTTGTGGCTTTGGCCAACCTGTATCTAATTTTCCTGCATGTGTCCCTGTAAACAAGCATTGCTTTGTTTTATCTGTATCTAATTTTCCTATATATTTCCTTGTAAACAAGCACTGTGTTTCAGTTTAACAACATCTTTAGCAGTGATAAGCATAAAATATAGCAGAGGGAGACACAACAGCACGGGGGCAGGAGCAGAAGAAAGCCACCTGGAGAATCTGACACATGCTCTGCCCACTGTTTCATCTTTTCTGACTTTAAAACGGGACAGGTAGGAGTCCAGAATTCGGATGTCAGTGCAGATCCAGTTCTGAAATGGATCCAGCTTCTTGTGGAAAACACCTAAGAATCCACTTAGGTTTGAATCCCTGATGTTTCACTAGCTGCTAGTTTAAGAACAAATAGTCATTACTGCTTGTGGAAACGTGGTGGGTACAGATCGTTTCACAAAAAAGAGTTAGTCTCCTTTGCTTGTCTTTCCTTTCCTGTGAAACCCTTAACACTGTTACTTGGAAAAATCCCAGCTTTGTGCTGCATTTGAATAGAAGGAAAGAGTGCTGTGACAGCTAACAGGGGACATAGCAAGGTGCCTAGGGTGGTTGTTTCACTATATGTTGTTCCTTCTAATTCTTCTGCAGAGTTCTGTACAAAGACAGCTGCTGCAGATTGAATAATGCATCTTGAGCATATTAAATGTATCCTGCATACTCAACACTGAAAATAAATATCAGATTCTCATACTATTGTGTATTGTTCAATAAATTTGGCCCATTGTGTGCCATTTCCCTAGCATGGTTTGTATTTTTGCTGTTTTTCCATTTAGCATTTTATTTGCCTCTTTTCTTTCTTTTTAATTTTAAGAAATTACAATCATCCCAGTATTGTTCCGATGGAAACAGGACTTCTTGCAAAGTCCCCAGGTGAACTCTGAAATAAATGGAATGTAGTTGCTGTTGTCTGATATTTATTCAGACCTGAAACTTCATACCATTCAGACCATAACAGGCTGTATTTTATAATCAGGAAGCCAAATCCACGGCTGGCACAACTCCACTCAACTCACTGGAGTTGAACTGCTTTATTGAGTTGCCTTGTGAACCTAAATATTGTAAGTGGATGTGCTGTAGTCCTTGGAGTGGAAATATCAATGCCTTTCAATATAGCACAACTTTAAATATGACCCCAAACTCCTTTAATTCCTCGAGGGGCATTATGTTAGTTTTATTAGTAAGTGGGGAGGGTCTTTTCTCTAGTACGCTTCGTTAGCCTCTGCTGGTAGAGAAGCTGTTCTTTGAATCTATTTCAATTGCAAAATTGAAAGCATCTCTATGACCTAACTGCTTTATGAGGGTGTTTGAAAACGGAACCGTACTTCTGGGAATGAGAACACATCGTAGGCATTGACCAGCGTGGTTATTTCATTGCTCAAAATACTTGGGGGAAATAACTTCTGAGAATCACTTTGTTATTTTAAATGTGTTTCTGTGCTGCGTACCCCACCCACCTCCAAGTTCCAGCCTGGCCTTCTGCTGCTTGGACTCTCCTCCTTCCTCCCACTCAGCCAATGTTAGCCTTAGCCCACACTTGTCTTTGATTTTCCAGTTCCCAAATGAAAACTGTATCCCCATGGACCACCATGTACATCTATGTTCACCAGCCTACCACCAAGGTCTCTCATTTCAGGCCTCGACTTTAATTAATGTTTATCTGTCACCACCATGTCCCACTTCTGCCTGTTTTAGCCATGTCTGCACCAATGAATAAGGCTCAAGTACTCACCCACTGTTGTTATTGTCTCATTCCTAGGCTGCTTCTGCCACGCCAGCCACCACTCTTGCAGGTGGGGATTTGGGGAACAGTAGGGGACAGAGATGGTTCCCAGTGGGCAGCAAGGGTCAAGCACCAGTCCCAAGGAGGAGGGAGTTCTGCTGTGTCCACACAAGTTCCCATGTGCACCTTGTTCTCCTCATCTGTTTGATATTTTAGCAGAGATGTAGCAGATTAGTAAATTCTAGAGGGTCTGATTACAATTTTCCTGTTCTGACTGGGACAAGATGACCTGGACTGGGACTACCCCGTAAGTAACTCTGTACACGGAGATGAGAACGGGATCTCGTCTCAGCTGGAGGCTGTACATGCCATGATGAAGGATTGCCTTTTCCCCTGCTTTTAGTACAATGTTAATCGAATGAGTGCTGATATAATACACGATAACAAATATTTAAATCTTAATTAAAACTGCATTTCACCTTTGGAAGAAAGGTTATACCTTGATGTTGTTTATTCTGGCTTTCTCACACAAACTTACTGTACATTAAACTATAACTACAGGTGATGAATGTCTAGAAGTTGATGGATTTCAGAAAATAAATTTTTTATTGACAGAAAGAAATCACAGCTCAGATGATAAAAATATTCTGAATATTTATTGTTAGCAGTAGCTAAAGCCAAATCGTAAATTAAGCTGTAAAAGTTCTTTTTGGCTGATTCAGTTTTTCAGAAAAATCTCTGCACTGTTTGTATCTGTGCATTCAGGTACCTGGGCTTGTCAGGATGTATCCTAGGAACCAGACAGAGAAAGCATCTATAGCAAAGTAACAAGATAAATGAGTATTTAAAATTATGTGGCTTTTATGTGTCTTGAACATAGAGCTATTAACTCTGATTAGTATCGATACAGCTAACAGCACCCGTTCTTCAAACAAGCAAGAAACCTTGGATTATGACACAGGAACCTGTGTCTGTACCCCCCTCACTCTGTACACTTGTACGGACTGTAAGAGGCACACTCCATGTGGAGGACCAGCTAATGATAATTGTGAAACGATTCTGTTACCGATCTTTAAAAAATACTCATTCTCGTGTGAGTTATTTGTCCATGTGGACCGCCAGCAGTTCCTTGTATGTATGTTTCTTGTCTGGTTTGCTGCCCTGTAAAGCAAGTCTCACTCATTTATTCAACAATCTGTACAAATTTAACATCATTTGGTTAATGATTTCCCTGCCAAATTCAGAGAGACAATTGTATTTAACTACAAACCTCATTTTAATATCCTATTTAAAAGTCTAATTGAACCATCACTATTTTGCCTTTGATTTGTTGTATCTTTGTGTGTTGTCTTGGAGATTTTGATGTTGCTTCCTTCCAGCTCTATTGATATTTGTCACACGGACGGCGTGTTTCTAGAAGAGTAAAAGGGTGGAGAAGTGCTCTCTGATGGGATACAGTGCAGGTTGGGAAAGGTCTGAGAAGGACACTTCACGTCTGTAAAATGGAGATGCTCTACTGAAGATCACGTGAAAAAGAAAACAAGCAGCTAAAGTTGGAGCACATGTGGCAATCGTGTTCGTGGAATTAGCCATGGAACTCGGGTTCAAAAAATTGAATACTCAACCCAAAGCCAGCTTTTTGAAGACTTCAGGAAAAAGTAAATACGTTACCATCTGCAAATAATCCCTTCTAGCAACAAGAAAAGGACACAGATTATAGCAAGTGAACATGCGTTCTCAGTAAGGCAGTTTGAATGGAGAATGTCAAAACGCCTCTTGTCAAACAGGTCTAGCCTTTGGTGGGAACGGGAATGGAGCACCAGCTGGGAAACTGCTGCTGTGAAAAGGCTGTAGGATCCAGTGCAGGATTTCTCAAACTGAAATCTAAGAACACAACCATCTCACATACAGTGAGCTCCATTTATAAATGGTTCTGGTGCTATAAAAAAATGCCAGATTTTGCCGGGTGTAACCACAAAATGATAGATGAGTAGAGAGAACAGTGATTTTCACCAGTTTCATTCTTTTTCAGTGTTGTAGCAACAGTCATGGGGAAAAAAAAACAAAAACAAAAGCAGAAAGATGTAAGCAAGGGGCTCCAGCAGGGTGGCATTCCCTTTATAGTTTGTTACTGGGATGGTCCAGCAGCCGTGCTTTACCTCTGCAGCAGAAGCAAGGCTGGGCCGTTTCCTCATGTACAGGTTGAGTAATGGTACTGCCATATCTTATCTGCAAATTAGAGGAAATGTCACTCAATTCTCATAGTTAAAATGAGAAGGAAGAAAAACATTCTCTTCATGCAGTTGGAAGAAAAAAAAAGTCAAATATCCACTGAGATTTGTATGAACTTAAAGCAAAGCTCTCATTGCATCTTGGATTGCCAGAGATCATATGTCATATCAGGTAACATATATCGATTTTTAGACTGAAATATTTTGATTTTCTGTGAGGTAAACAGTTTCATTGGACGGTTTATTACGCAGAAGACCTGAGGAAGGCTGCTGTAGTGAGGCAGACAGGACACCAAGATGCCCTGTGTGCAGCCCGTGGGCTTCCTGAAGCATCTCACAGCAAGTGCAGAGTAGAGGGAGATATACTGTGTCTGTGTGTGCATACCTGCAAACACAGAGGATCCAGCCTCCTGTGGGAAGCTTGGAAATTATTTAGCCATCTGTTCTGCAGAGCACTCAGTCCAATAATAAAAAATTGGGACAGAACATGAAGGAGATTTCTCTTGTTTTCTCTCCCACACACATTCAAAACTAATCTTGAATTTGAGGTTTTTCAATCAAAATTATATTTTAGGCTACAGTCCCTACTGGGAACTGACATAAATCATTACCTATAAAAGTGATTACAGTGTTAGTATCTGCACGTACGTCTGAGCAGCTGGTCTATATTTGATGCATATCTCTCTTCCTGGCTCTGTTATAGAAAGGGACAGGACAGAATGAGCTGACTGGCAGAAATATCTGAGGATCTTCCTTTGAAACCAGCTGGAGTTTTAGTAGAGTTTTCTTTCTTCTCTGCCTGCATGGGGAGAATCCCAGGGTGCTTGAAGCTGCTGTGCTTCTGGCTGCTTTCGCCTGTGCTGGACTCTGCTGGGCGCTTTGTAGGTGCTTGGGAGCATCTCAGGGAAACCAGGATGCTCAGCCTGTTGTTTGCTGTCCCAGCGGTAACACCGGCTCCAGGTCCTTCAGAGCATTTGACCTCTGCTTGCTTTCAGGAAAACATGCTTGAATATCTCTTAAGATCTTAATACTTCACTTTCAAATATTTTTCTTACCAGCTCTTGTCCGATCCTGCAAAGTGCTGAGCACTGTCAGGTGTCCCAGGGCTTTAGGTGGACAATTAAGTCTTTATTATTTATGCCACCACTGGACCTGGAGGCCAAACAGCTTTGTCCAGATAGACCTATCCTTCCACAATGAGAAAATAAAATATTCGCAGTAGATGATGTTAGCTGTCCCTCTGTGTTGCTTTAACACGTCCAGATAACTGTCCTATTTTTCGTACAAGCCAGCAGCCTCCTTGAATTTCATTACCTGTATCAATCTCAACAATATTTAAATAAAAAGGAAGAGCTTTAAAATGTGAGAGAACAAGCCTAGATGTTTTCCCATGGGGCACCTCTGAGCACAATAGTATCTTCGCTTCAATGTTTTTTATGCATCTCTTTCAAGCTAACCACATCCAGACTGTGGACATGCCAGGAAATGCCATTCTGGGACTAATTTACTGGTACTGAAAATGTTATTTCCAGAACTGTCACTTTCCAAGGGAATTTGAGTATCCCCGAGTATTTCAACTGTGAGGATCCATTTTCTGACATTTGGGATCCATCTGCGCTCCAGGCCAGCTGGAACCAAACGGGCCCTATCCATCTGTAATCTGCCTGAAACTGTCCAGGACTGTCAAGGAAATTGCACTGTGACCACACTGGAACCAGTGTTGGTGTTGGCTGGTATGGTTCAATGCTTTGTGTGGAAAGGGATTTAAATGACATCATTTCACTACCCTTTTGGTAAATTCCGTTGGGAAACAGCTGGAGGCAATGATTTCATTGCCTTATTATTAGTTGTATTATAGGACACAATAGAAGCAGAAAAGAATAGGGGTTGTGTCAGAATTTTTTGTAAAATTGTTCTCTCCTGCCCAGGCGTCAGCACTGGGTCAACAAAATAGTGATCAGACCTGGATCCCACGGGCAGGATAAAAATGGAAGGATGCATCAAATGGGGCTCCACAGGGGTTGTTCTTGGCTCGGTATTTTCATTAAGAGATGATGGAATAGAGATTACACAGATGATAGAAACCCAGGAAGGACTGCAAGAATATTTACTGCAGGGCAGCCCTTGAATGCAAAATGGTCTTGACAAGCTGGAGGCCAGCGTGTTACTCATCTGGTGGAAGTTCTGGGCAACACACCCGGGCAGAGCTAATCATCTGCACAAATACATACCATAGACCAGGCAGTCTGGTAGAGTGGGAGATTACAGTGGGTCAGCATGTGAACATAAATCAGTTATTTCAATCTGTTGTCCCATGTTCTCCTTTGCAGGGATATACAGGCAAGCATAGCTGGAAAGCCAGCTGCAGCTGTCCTTCAGCTCCACACGTCCTCACTGGGACTCAGCAGCAGACTGGCCAATCTGGGTGACTTTGAGAAGGATGGTGAGGAAAGCAGGAGAGTGCAGAGGAAAGGAGCTAAGAATGGTCAGAGATCTAGAAAGTCCAGCTGGTTGGGCTGACTGAAGGAACAGACGATATCTAATGTGAATAAGAGATACTGGAGGGGAAAAACCAGGAACAGTCACCTAGGCATATAAAATGCTGGGAGAAATTAATATAGTCGTGTGCTTTGGACATGAAGTAATGGGTTGAATTACTACAAGGAAAAATTGGACTAGACATTTGGAAAAACTGTCAAACTGTACAGAAAGGAAAGAAATAGGTAGTCTGCTGAGGCAGTGAAATATCCAGCTGTACAGATCTTTAAGAACAAGGGTAACAAACACCTTTCAGATTGGATGTAGTTAGAACTGATCTACCCCAACTCCTTCCAAGTTGGAGTAACATGGCCATGGTCCAACATTCCTGAATAGCAGCTTTCTTGCACTGAAACTGCAACCAGCCAGTGTGCTCCAGGTCCAGTGTGAAACCTGTTGAAAAGAAACAAAGAATATCTGAAGTGAATTAAAGTTTCACAAAGAAGATGATCTTCCAAGAACAAAGCAGCTGTGATCGATGGAAGCTGAGGTTGTTATTTATTTAAGAACGATGAGATTGCCTCTTACACTGCAGAGGTAGGAGGGAAGAGCAGCATCTTCCCTTCTTACACCTTATGTTTCCATACTTAACCAAGATCTAGACCTACCTCTTTTGCTGAGAAAATCCAACGAATTTATGAGCCTATAAAAAGAGAGGGATTGGCTAGACACTTTCCAGAGCTGATTTCCTGTAGGAGATAATGTCTGCTGAGCCAAAGCTCTCCCTCGCTGTACAAAGCCCATAGCAGATTAGTGCTTGTCTTGGTCACAGTCTTATTTGAGATGGGTCAGCTCTGCATCCTCTGGGTTCTATTCTGGCCCTAAAGATTAGTCAAAACACATCCTGCAAGGAAAATAACTTCCCTAACAAGCAAGACAAAATCACCCAGCCAAACGAAAAAAAACTTCACAGCAATCTTCAAATGGTTTTCTCAGGGGAGAAAAAAAAAGGGCTCCATAAACATGCCTTTCTGCATGTTCCTGAAAGTCAAGAGCTTTCCTTGATCCGGTGAAGGTGTGTGACCTGGTAAGTCAGGTAAACTGGAGCCACATTCCCACGGTGGTATTTGGACCAGGTGACAGTACAAGCTGGTTTGGAGTGCACTGGAAACACCGGATTTGCCTCCTTCAGAGTTGAAAAAAAATTTCAATTGCCATGCAGAGATCCTTAGTCAGGTTCTTATTGGAAAAAGAATTGAGTGACACATTTTACCTTGGCCTGAGAGAACTAGGAACTGCTTGAGCACCCTCCTCCCGAAAGAGGAAAGTAATCCCAAACAAATAATTTGTGCCCCTTATTAAACTGCATGGGTCAGTGCCTTACAAACGGGATCTGCAAGAGGAAATTATTCCTACAGTCCACTGATGCTTCTCCTTCGAGGGTTGCTGATTTGTTTAGATTTGCATATTTCCAGTCCCACAGAAAATCCATGAATTTCCACCTCCACCTCCTCTTTGCCCCCCCTGGCTCTCAGCTGTGTGAAAAGATTTGCCCTCCCAGAAGTACGCTGTTTTGGTCGTTGTACAGACAGTGCTAAGTGTTGAGTGTAAAAGACTCTTTGATAATTTAATTCACTTTGGATTATGATTCTGCATGCACCATTAGCTCAATCACAAAGCAGCTACAATAGGAATTAGGTCTGGTTCTGCAACATGAAGCAGACAAGGCTGCTCAGCGGAGCAGCCAGGGGTGTTTAATGTTACATTTGTTGTTGACTTTAAAAACAAACACAAGTGAGCTGATGTACAGCCATCTGAAAGTCCCATGCAGATGTAGCAGCAGTGGCATCTTGGGGATCCTGGGCTTGTGTTCAGGGACAGAAGTGACAGAGAGGCAGCAACCCTGAGCAAGAGCCGCACAGGGCTGTGCAAGTTGCACCAGGCAGCAGCTGCGGGGAAAGTGGCTTTCCTGGACTTTGTAGGAAATCAAAGGACTCAAAAGTGAAAAATAGGAGCTTCCATCTGTTGTCTGAGGAGCAGTGGGTGTAGACAAAGAGCATGAGCAAGAGCATTTTAGGAGGGACGTCACTCATCTCAATGAAGGCTTGAAATTTTCAAAGAGGAAACTTCACGTCACTGGGTTACACTTGGTATTGAATTCTGATCAGCTTTCCCTTCTAATAATATTTATCTTGACCTTAGCAGGGCAATTTGTGTCAGAGAGGTAATGTCAACTTCTCCCTCGTCACTTGTCTCTCATCACGCTTTCACCCCACATTTTAACACTTACCCATGAGAGGCTGGCTGGGAAACCAGAACGAAACACCACCTAACTGTGGCTGAGTGCCAGCCTACAGCTGCAGTCCAACGCATATATTGCTTAAGAACCTGTCTAGTATTTATTTTGGAGAGCGTCATGCTGATATTTAAAAAATTAAGTAGTAAAGTATTTAGCATACCCTCTTCTACTTTCCTCTTGGAGCCAGAATTTTCAGAAAAAGTGTTCTTGGCAGGGAAATTACTTTTAACCCCTAATATGTTGTTCACTTGTGCTGTCAAGGCCCAGGCTGGTCAAGGGGAAAGTCAACAGCTTTATCCTTGAATAACGCTACATGGCATGGAGCGGCGTGAGAATTCAGTGATGACAGCTCAGAGTTATCTCAGCTCTCCTCTTATCACAGAAATGGTGCAAAGCAATTCTGACCTGTAGGAAAAGGCAAAATGTTGCCCTACTTGGTAACCTATGACAATACTACAAAATGAAAATGCTTGCCATTTGTATGTGACTGGGGAAAGTAAAAGGATTTTTCAGTAGTAAATTTTACATCATTTTTATTTTGCCAATAATTTTTGGATGTACATATTGAGAAGCAATAATTTAATTCATTGTTTGACATACCTTTTATTAAATTAAATAAGAAAATATCTCACTACTTTAAACTCTAGTGAGCCAGTAGATCCTTGTGCTTTCCTACTTTTCCTATAGATCAGCTTATAGACTTGAGTTGCTTCATCCAGCACATTTACCATCAATGGCAGCTCAAGGTCCTGGGCAGATGACTTCTGCCTTGTGCTGGCCTCTGCCCATGCACACACACCAAAAGGTAGTCCGTGCCCCACAGACCTTGTTACTGATGCCATTATCACAGAAGTTTCTTATTGACATGTTTTTATTTGGTAAGCTTCCACTACACTAAGGTGGCAATAAACCTCTGATCCCCATACTCTTTATGGATTGGTTCATTACATTTCTTTTAAAAAGCAATATAAATGTCCGAACTCCTATAAATACATCAGCGTCGCTGTTTATCTCGCTTGTTAAACTGGCAGTTTTGTAACCTCAAGACACTGCAGCTGTGTAATCTTTCACATCTATCTGGCACCAGAACCATGTTTTTCTTTCCTCTCCCTCACTTCTACATATGAAAAAGGTGCTTTGATACCCTGCTTGTAAACAAACTACAACTGCTACTGATTGCAGATATATTGGCTTATCAATAGAAGTGCTGGGCTGTAAGGCAAGGTAGGTACAGTAATTGGGTATTCTGATCTTCAATCAAAACTAGCTGTGTAACAACTACAAAATAATTCCTGGTTTCAGCCATGAATCAAAATCTCTGTCATGCTGGAACTCCACTGTCAAATCCTTGACAATGAGATGCTTGAAAATATTCAGAGTTTTCAAACACTAATGCGTCCAAAGATAAAAAGTCTAATTCCCATCTACTCTGGTGTTGTTGCGTTTGTGATGTCTCAGAAGAGAGAAAACAATGGAGTTCCTGCTCTGACTGAGGACATCTCTGGTTTCTGTTACCTTTTGCAGGGATGTATGTGGGTTTTGTGCTGGACTTCTGCTGTAAGGCTGTGGTTAGGAATAGTTGCAGGGAGGCTGGTGGCAGAAGTAATGAGAGCTCATTTTTACAGCTCAGTAGCTGTTTATTTTTTCTCTTCAGAAGTTTGGTTTTCACTTAAAATAACAAAAGCAAACCCCAATTCCTTTTAGTTACAAGCAACTTTATGAGCTGCATGTCAGGAAAGAACTGTTATACTGGGCTGAATAAGTAAGGAGTCACTCCAGAAAAGCCGTCAAACTCACCCTGCCGTGGGGGCAACACACCCGAGACTGGAGTCTGGCCCAGGGAGTGCTCAGAACCTGGGGAGATGAGCCAAGCTGGCCAGAAAAGCCGTCCGTCAGAAGAACCTGGCTGCTGGCTGCGAATCACTGATGACTCCTCAAAGATACAAGAAGCTGCAGTCCCCTGTACAAGCACAGCTTTCTGTCAGAACCATGTGAATCTCATCAGGGTGGATGTCGGCTCGACTGGTTTTGAAAAACAACGCTGTTGGCTGTAAACTGTTGATAACTGACCTCTAGGAAACCGAAGGCAGTGCCCAACACCTGCACAGGTCCTGTCCCAGCTGCGCAAGCCGAATCTTGTGGGTGTCCTTTGAGGCACAGGGAGATAAGGAGAAGAGACGGAGATGGTAAAAAAAGAATGTAATGCTGTAACGTTTTCCAGAGTTGGTGCTGGTTCTCATTATCTGCTGTATTTCATGCCTGACTTTTCTTCTGAGACATTTGATTTGCATCATCACAGTTAATTCTGCAGCCCGCAGTATGCTTTGGCATATTTGCTGGTTTAGAAGCCCAAGCAGAGCATTCTTCTCCTGTCTGCTTTTAGCAAGAAAACTCTTTCCCTTTCTACAAAAATCTGTACTTCGTAAGTAACAAACAACGACACTTTTGCTGTACTAAACCTAGGAGTGTGACTCCTAAAACCCTGTTATTTTTCTGCAAATCCATCAAATAGTCTCACCTTACTGCCTTACCTTAAAGTGAATTACATCCACTGCTCACCCCACCCCGCTGCTCACCTCGCAGGGCGTTAGGAGAAAGCCGTGAAATCTGCCACGTGGTCATTCTCTAAGGACGCCTGTGCACGACATCTGGGTCTTTGCGGAGAGAGGATCACTGTGGTGGGAGACATGGTGCTGGTATCCAGGACTCAGGGACCAGCCCTGGCTCAGGAAACAACAGCTTTTCTGTTTCGCACAGGAGGAGAGAGGGAGGGGACAGGTGTTGCTTGGGTCTTGCCTGAGAATGGACTTATGGTGCCACCAGAATGGGACTCTGGCTCAGGAGTGCACCTGGACACTCAAATTGGATAATAACTCAGGGGTTAACATCCTTTTGTCTTCACACTGAGATATATAGTTGTCTTTCTTTTGCTGAAATAACCTGCCTGTGCTCACAGTGAGTTGGACCCCCTGTCTCTGGGAAGACTAATCCATACGTTGACGACTCTCTGCATAAGGAGTCTCCCTTTAAAATGGAAAGAGGAAAAGTTTACCACGGCTAACTTGGATCTTCGAATAGCAGGTGGTAATTTAATTGGAAGATGTAAGCTGCTTACTACTAATTTGCATGATTATAAGATTTTGTAATTGCCCTGTAAAAGTTAATTTGGCCTTGGGTTCAGTGAAACTCAACTATGTTAACATCATATTGATGTGTATGAGATCTGCTGTTGCTGTTTGGTATGTTCCCTGCTGAAAGACCAAAGGAGATATTTCAGGGGGTTATTTTTAAATATCTACACGCACACACACAGAGGTGAATCTCATTGTAATGACCCCTGTGGGGCCAGGATAAATGTGTGTTGTATCAAGGAGTTCACTGCAGCAGGAGTTGGCAATTCGTTCCTTCAGAATAATGAGGAAATATCTGTTTTGAACTGAACATCGATACCTAGTAATTTTTATGAAGATTACCTCATTGATTAACATTTAACCTGTATTCTAAAAAGAAAAATGTTTAAGAAATAAGACTGTACTTTTATAGGCTAAATATAGCTTGCACTGAGGAAAGTGAGAAAAAATACAATTTTCTATTTAGGTCAACCTTGTATTAGTGTTTGCTCTAATACATCTAATTAGGAAGGAAAAATTGCTTTTGTTATTGAGCGCGCATAAAAGGGGGGTCTGAAGCAGAGCTTATCCTCGTGCTGTTGACTTTGTGTGCATGTATTATCTGCCTGTCTCCTTCCCACACTGCACAGACACGTCTTGCAGCCTGCGATGTACAAAAGGTTTCTTCTCTGCGGTGGAGGTCTCTGTGAGAGGTTTCAGGGCAAGAGTGCCCGAGCAAGGAGCCATGCTGTGCTGTGGAGAGGGATTAGCTCAAGTCTCCGACGCGGCGCGGGGGCCTGGGGCGGCTGGCTGGCAAGGGGGTGTCAGCGTGCCTGCCAGCCCCCGTGCCGGACCGCCAGGTCTGCTGCTCCACGGGGAGCCTGCAGCACCAGGATGCCTCTAAGGCAAAACAAAGTGCCCTTGAGAAGCTGAGAGAAATGCCAGATTTGCCACCTTTTTCCTTTTCCTCTCCCTGCAAACTGGCAGCCCAGAGTCGTGCGGAGGAGTGTTAAGGGCAGAAATGAGACTAGAGAGCAAAGATGTGGCGAGGATTGTGCTGAAACATCTGATTCCCATGGTAGATCTACACCAGCAGAGAACGAACTACGGGTGACGGAGTCGGTAAGGTACAAGAGCACACACCTCGCTGAAAGCACAGGAATGGGGTGGCTGATCAGGCATGGTTAAGTCAGTAACATAGCGACATGCCTCGGTGGGCTGGGACCCGGTGTCGCTGAACACAAACAGTCACACATCCATATCGGTTTTCAGCAGGTAAAACTTGATTTCTGAATTCTTTTTTTCTCTCCCTCTTTTCTCTCCCTCCCTTGTATTCCATTGCTTTTGGGGGAAATAAGTAAGGGGAAGGTTGCACATGGTGTTTGTAAATGTGATGTCCAAGGTAGCTTGGCATGGGTGGGTGGATGTCTGTACACCCGTCTGCAGGGCGTGAAGGAGGCACCTGAAGACAAGAGGAGCAGGAGTATTTTATCTGCTCTCTGGCACTGGGGGAAGGTGCTGCCAAAAGGGTGGCAGATCAGGATGGCAGGCCTGGAAAGTCACCATTGCAACTGTGTTTTGTACGTGTTAGTGGGAAGAAAACTGGAAGATTCAGAATAAATTCCTACCATGAGTGAAAGCACAGAGAAATGTATGACAAAGATTTAAATATTACATTATAGTCCTTAGACAAATTCTTTTAAGTTGAGAGCATGGGAATGTTTTTCTAATGGGATGATGAAAGATGTGTAGATAAAGAAACAATTAGGAAGGAAATTGGAAATCTGGAGATCTGAACCTATCTTTTACTCGAATGCTTTAAAGTCATTCAGGTGTTCACAACTGTTTAAACCCTTCACTTGTTTTGTGTGCCTCAAACAAAGCAATGAAGCAGCACTGGCACAAAAGCCCAACCCTGCTCCAGCTGAAATCCATCTGACACAGACAAAACAAAACAAAACTCCCAGAAGCCAAACAATGCCATTTCATGTGCAACATTATATCTACTGAATGAGAGGAAATGTGGGCATGCATCAGAGCAAAATACTCTTAAAAGCTCATTTGGATGGTATGTTTTCTACCTAGAGGGGAAACTACTGTATATGCAAAACTCAGATGAATATTTACAATACCCAGGAATAGGTACCAGAGGAGGGGGGAAACATGCCGTAAATGTAATCATCTTCCAAACGGTCCAAAACCAAACTGTTCTTGCTGCTGTTGCTGAGCAACAGTCCCACGATGGGATTCAGCCTGAGCAAATGTACGGTGGGAGAGCCCAGCCTACCCGGAGAGCGAGGAATCGGAGCACCGGGATGGGCGGCGGAGGGGGTCTGGAGTGGCTGAGCTCCACTTCCCAGCAGTTGTGACCCCCCCTAAGTACATATTTTCACCATTCTCCTGACCTTTTGCTGCCTCCCTGCTCTCATAACAGACTTAAAACAAACAGTGAAGCAAGCCCGGTACCAGGGAGCAGTGGGGCTCTGGCTGTTGCTGTGTCAGGCCTGTTTGCATCTAGGACATTTTCGGCGAAGTAAAGCGTTAGCACTTCTTCTGAGGTGTTCAAAGGCTATGAAACTCTGGGGAGGGAGAGGGAAAAGCAAATAACAAGTCTACCAGACAATTCATGGGATTTAAATGCAGTGCCCCTCTGTGACTTCAGCTCTGAAGACCACATGTGCTCCCATTAGGTGGTAACACAGTGAAAATCCACTGTCTAAAGGGACAATAATCCACTATATTTTGAAATAAAAAATTCAGGAATGCTTAATCATCTGACTCAGTATGATGTCAGTTTTCATTCACTTCCTTCAGCGGGTTATCCTTTAAACAATTTAGGGACACAGAAAGGAAAAGGAAACCACAAAAAATGCACGTTCAAATAATGCTAATAGATTGCTGTGGAGTAAAAAAATAAAAAAAAATTAAAATCAAGCAAAAAGTGATTTGTGTCTGATGGGATGACTGGAGAGAGCTCACTGTACAGAGCTGTGGGAAACGGTACATTGGAATAGAGATATTTCAAAAGTGCGTGTGACAGACCTGGTAATTTAGTACTTGGTTGATTTTGCTCATAATGCTGGCAGTCCTCGGGGTGGAGGAGTAAATCTGGGCTTGCCCTGGTTTTCACAATCAATACATTTTACAACACTTCTCATTTTAACTATTTTTAAAAAACTTACATGCAAGATCATTATTTTTCTAGGTAACTTTACCACCAACTTGCTATTTGTAGGGTGAAACAAACTCTGCCTAGCTTTCATTTTATATCCTTAAAATTGTTATTCTACATGAAACTTTAATGGAAAATGTGGTCTTTTAGGCAGAGGTGTCAATGGACAGGTTGACTCTATAGAAAAAGCCTTATAGGGAAGGAAAGAAGTATAAGAGTAAAATGAACTGCTGCAACCTTGAAATGTCTTATTCTGGCTTTGAAGGGCGGTACGTGGTAGCTGCTCTTAGTGACAAACCAGCACTAAGTGTCCATATCCCAATCCCCAAACTGCCAAGGTTGTTCTGACCGTCTGTGTGGACAGGTTTCAAAATCACCCCAGCTGGATCTCATCTTAATATTGGACCAAACTGAGTGCTAAGTGTAAATAATTGTAACCTTTCATAGGCTCCAAATTGAGATCTCATTCCTATTGGGGAGCAGGAAAAAAAAAAGCCAGAGAAAGTAATCACCTATTATTCCTCTTCCTTGGTTCAAGAAGAAAACTTGCTTTTAAAAGACTGACTGGAGAATAAAGTTTTCCTGCTTGTTAAACCGACTGCCAAGCTGCTGGTTTTGCAGTAGCAGTTTAATAGAGTTCCTCGCGCACACAACAGGCTAGGTGGGAAATCGCAGAAGAGCACAGAGGAAACTCTCACAACATATTTCCCCTCTATTATTTCTCAGCCTATTTTGAAATTAGGAAATCATATGGAAACAGCAGGAGGATTCCTAGCCTTGCACTATTTCCTTCCCCTGTGATCATGAAGGTTTATTGCTGCGTGAGCCCTGCTGCCTACCATTTCAGAGCAGCTCAGCAAGACGTAAGGTTTTTCTAAGTGTGGGTGGTCACGTCCGTGTATTCAGCAGAAGCAACAGGGCTATTCAGCTTGGAAAAATGGCAGCTCAAGATGAAGTACGGAAGAATAATTTTCAAAGAGAAAATAATGAAGAACTAACAAAAGCACCCAGGGAATTCATTCTTTTATTTTTTTTTTTTCCCCTTCAGTAATTGCCGCTGAAGAGGCTGGCACTGAAATGACATCATTAAGTCAAGTTATCTCACTTGTGCACTTGTGGGGAAAATTGGATGAAATGAAGGGAAATTTCCCCAGAACTGAGCCTGTTGCACTGGAAAGCTCTTCTACTGGTGAAAAACAGTCTTACACACAGAAAGACATCCTGCTTCATGATGCAGGCAAGAGTATAGACCTTTTTCGATATTTGAGGGGATTGATTTTGTGTTTCTAATATTTTAGTATTATTTGCATGTGCAGATATTTACACTCGTATCCACCTTTATGAGCGCATTAACACTGTCTGTGTCAGAGCTTGTTGCTTATTTTTCAGAAGGCATGTGCAAATGAGTTTCCTGGAAGGCAATTTTATCAAAACAAATCCTTAAACTTTGCTTTGTAGGAAATAACACATAATACAAAGGAAGCAAAGGAATACTGGCACAAACCATGCAGTGGGTAATGTTGACCCATAAGGAAAATCTTTCAAGAATTTCATATGATTGAAGAAAAATGATTTTTTTTTTCAGCAAACTGGTGATTAGCTGAATTGTTCCACTCAGTACAGCTAATATTCCCCAGTCTCTCTCATAAATATATCACAGAAAGCCATAATGGCAGAACCCTGTTCTTTTTTCCCTTACAATATTTGATCTCCCCACAAGCAGTTCAGAGATATGTGCTGCAGCATGCTATAGCCCAGACAAGTTTTAGCATATAATCTCCATTCCGTATCTGCAAGTAACCTTGCTGAAGAACATGAGGAAACAAGCGCCTCCAAATATGATAGTACACCTGACTATTTTTTCTTGAAAGTAGTTACTAAATTTGACCAGCAAAAGAAGAAAGCACTCCTATTTTCCCATATTTATGTATTTATTTCCTTATTATAGTAATGGAAAGTTCTTACAAATGGAGTCATACTTTAAAGCAGACAACTGTTCACTAGTCTCAGTGATGACATTGGACATCCCAGTTTCAGAACACATGAAAAACTGTCCACGAAAAGCCTGGATCTTCCAGTTTCATTAGGGAATGTAGCTGATGTTGGAAGGACAAATCTAGGAAATAATGGCATTGAAAACTGGTCATTTTCTAATGGAGCAACATTTTAATTGCAAAAGTTATACTAGTAACTTCATAACCAATGGCAAATTTCTCCCTCCTGGGCATTTGGACGCTGCAAGGTTTTGCTTTAGTTTTGGTCCTCACCTCCTCCCCCCATGCTGATTTTCAGCCTGCTGTGGGAGACAAGTGGCATTGCAGTGTTCCTGAAAGCAGAAAAAGTCTGCTCCTCTGATTGGAGTTTACAAAGCAAAATGCTTCAAGATCTGCTCTGTGCTTTGTGTACTTTCATATGGTTAGAACTGGATTAATTCATTTTCTACACTTTCTGTTATCTCTTCTCACTCTGGGGCTGTCACATCTCTTGCTCAGACAGGCATGGGAAGGGAGAACTTATCATTGCATTTGGATGGTTTTCAAGGAAATATTTAGTCAAATCTATCACTCTGCATCATGCCTATCCTTGATTCATGAGCTTCTCATTGCTGCTCCTTCATGGCCAGGTAGGGAGGGAACTCGACCTGTAGCTGTGACTTGCCCCCTTACTTGGAATAAGTCGCTGCTAACAGGGGGGCCTAGATACCTTCCCCTTGTAGGTGAAATATCTCACACACATCCCTGCCCCAACGCTGAGCTTTCCAAAGGAGGATATTGTTGCTGTTTCCTACCACACTGCAGGTTAGCTTCTCCTTTAAATAAGATTTTAGGCTGAGATTTCCCTTTTTGTGCTTTAAGCCACCTTTTCTCCATCTCTGGACACAAGCGACGTGTCAGATCAGGCAAGGGCAAAGCCAGAGGAGCCAGCACTCTCAGTGCCTTTTGGCTGCTAGAAAAATGTTACTGTGCAACCTTTTCAGAGGTCCAGCCTAGAGCACAGGGCAGCCTGTCCCCTGGCTCCCGCGTTTCAGGAGTGACTGCAAGGCACAGCCGCAGGGCTGCCTTTCCCCTCTGCAGTGATGTGCCGTTAGCCAGGCACAGCAGAGAAGGGAGCCCGTGGACATGGGATGCGTACAAACTGCTTTTTGTCTTTCTGTCGGAAGCATCACCAAACAGTCTCACTCTCCCCACACAAAGGCAGATATGGATTGCAGAGCTGGCAAGAAAAACAAACAGCAACCTTGTTTTAAGTGAAAACACTGCCAGATGCCATGAGCAACATAGAGAACTAGCATCAGACAGATACTGGGAGAGTTTAATGGTTTTAATAGAGGTTTTCTTACCTCTGGCTATTTATGAGAGCAGTTAAGCTAAAAAAGCCTTTCCCCCCTCCTTTCTTTACAGAGCAATGCATACTCCGTGCTGAGTACCTTGGTGTAATGACTCTTTGCATTCTGTCAACTTAATGTAGTAATCTAAATATCACTGAGCAGGTTGGGGTTTAGGCCAGTCTTAATGAGATAATATCTCATCAGGGATTGATCCCAGATACATTTAAGGGGCCTCACAGCTAGTGTTTTGCAGCACACTGCAGATTCTGCAGCTTAGTAAAAGAAACAAAATTAGTAAGACGTATGAAGAAGTGCAGAATACAGACTCTTAGTCCCCAAGACATTTCACGCTCTGTGGATTGCAGTCCCTTGTACCAGGCTTATGCAGTCATTTATTTTTTTGTCTGCCAAGCATGGGTGACATCATTTGACAGGCAGTGTGCTTACTTGCCTGTTTTTGCAAAGTAATGCTTTTGCACGTTTTTCTTCATTATAAGCTCAGAACAAGCGAAGTGCAATGTTCCACTTAAGCAGCTTTTGCATGCAAACAGCAACATCACAAAGCCAAGCTGTAGGAGAAAATATAATAGGAAACTTAATTTTAAAAGCAGTACTGCAGAAGCAGGGCAAAATATATTTCCTTAAGTGTTATTTATCCTTTTCAAATAGTTCACTTTGTGCCGTGACAGGAATGAAATGTATTCCATGGTACAAAATTGTTTCCTAGGAATGAAAAAGTGATTGACAACTAAGTTTGAATTATTGTGAATACGTGAAAAAAATGGGATTTTACACATTGACAAAGCCAATAAGAGGTTTGAAAAGCATGTTTATATTGGAAGAATTTTAGTACAGAACAGCTTAGTTTTTAAAAAGCAGAACGGTCTTCATGCAACAGGCTCTAGTTGTGAACAAAGTGCCATTCAGCAAGAGGGAATTGATTTAACAGCTCAGTTATTGATGACGCTGAGTCGGGAGTCTGTGGATATAAAGTCTCTGTTTGCTTCATCACTGGAAGTAGGGAATCAGCCATAACAGCAAACTAAGATTTCTGATAAGCCTGCACTGGAAATTATGCATTTCTGGTTACGACGAGATGTCCATTAGACAATCGATGGTCTGAGTGCTGCAACTCTTCCTTAGCTGTAGCTCCTTGCTTAGCCAGGCCAGCGTTGCTTCAATCCAGTCGAGTTTTTACTGACAAAAGAACCGTTGTCTGTCCCACACTCCCCCTAGCCCTGGCACCCCTGGGAGATCTATGTGCATCCCCCCAGCTCCACCACTGTTCACTTACCTGCGTTTAACTAGCACCTCTGCAGTAGAAGCAGAACGTGAGTAAGCAGAACAAAATAAATGAACAGCAGAGTGCTGCTTCTAGTTTTCTCAAACTTGTAACTTGAAACTATTTTTTGTAAAGGATGACAGAAACTCTGCTCTCCGACAGAAACATCCAAAGGAAAACTAGGAGCTCATATCAGCAGAGCATTGCTTGGCCAGAAGATTGGTCTTTCACATTCACAGTGCTTGGACTGAATTATGCATTCCCATTGCCCGTATTGTCTGGACAGTATGAAACAAATTATTCTGTTCTACCTCTCTCCAGAAAAAAAGGGCATAAGCCTTCATACTTTGAGAGGAAATATTTTTCCCCCTCAGATTTTTACTGGGCCCTTCCTGATAAACCTATTTATGCAATTACTTTACCTTCCAACCGTTACAGTACTGTACAATTTTCAAGAATAAAGTGACCATTAGGAGGCATTAGCCAAGAAGTGAGAACCTTAATTACTTTTTCAAGTAAGCAATAAATGAAAGCTGCTGAGTTTCCGGAGGGTCGGCACCTTTGCGATCATTTTCAATAGACCTTTGTTACCCTTGCCTACTCTCACACCAGATGAAGTGGAACACTAAATGTAATGCACTTAGTAGCATTAGTCCTACTGCTTTGTTTTCTTCTTTAAAGAAAAACTGACTTGATCTCCCTGCAGCCTCACCCTCACACTATGAAGAAGCAGTGAGAATGTAGACTTGTTACTGTAAAATATCTTTTGCATGTGCAATAAAACCTGGATGTCCATATGGCCTCCAAATGGTCCATGGCCAACTGCGAAACAATGGAGTTCTGTTGTTTCTTAGATAAAAGAGTATCAAAACCAGTCTGACTCACAGAAATAGGTCTGGTTTCTTTTACTTTTAAGTGTATGCAGTTTTTTGACTCAGTAGGAGAATAGCTGGATGCTGTTTTCTTGAGAGTGAATAGTGTCCCCCCTACTTCAGTATGACTTGATTTGTTGTATCACTGCCTGTTCCGTGTCAGTTTTGGAGAGGGAGGCAATATTCGCCCCAGAAGAGGCACCACAGACAGACCGACAGACCCTCCACCACCACATGGGCATTCAGAACACATAGTGCTGCAAACCAGGCAGCATCTCTAACATACAGCACGCTCTGTGTTTGGCTGCTTTGTTACCAATATATGTATTTCCTCTATATTCTGCTTAATCTGTTACTTATCTATTGCTTGCCTTTGTAAATTAGATTATTTTTTTAAAAGCATCTATATTCGTGTGCATCATCTGGGTGATGTTTTTCCCTTCTTCATGTAAGTGTAGTCTACCCCAATTACAGCAAGACTTGTGGGAATATTATAGGATTAGAAGCTCCTGAAAACTGATAGTTAAGTACTTATCATCAGGAATAAATGAATCAGACCAATTTTCTTTAATTTTTACTTTAAGGCAGGTGATTTTGCAGGACAAGACTTTTTAACTTCATGTCTTGGCACTGAGAGATAAACACAGATTTTGTTTCTCTGCATAAAAAGACTATATCACAGAAAAGATTGCAGAGTGCAGTAATACTGTCCATTATATAGATATATCTTTCTAGCTTACACTGCTTCTCTGCTCCAGCTAGGGTTTTTAACACAAATGAAAGCATATTACCCTCAGAGGCAACCAGTCAGTAGTACATGTTCCCTAATTAGCACTTTGATGTAGTTCTGTCCAGGTAACATACATCCCTTTAATCATAGCAAGCCATTGTCTGTGATGGTCAGCAAATCCCTGCGTCATCTTTTCATCTTACAGTCTGATGTATCAAAGATAAATGCCTAGAAAGACTCTTTTAATACCTGCTTACTAGCAGGTGCATTATGGGAGGCTCACCTTGATCCCTAAGATGCAGAAATTGCTTGGAACAAAGACCCAATAATAACCTAAAATCTTCTCCCAAATGTATCTGTTTCTCTGATCTTTTCTGGCTTATCAGTAAGTTTGCTGATAGAAGAAGCAAAAGTGGAATTTTACTTAGAAAGAGTGGTACTAGACCAGGTCCCAACTTCTTTCCAATGTCTGTCAAAAGCAAAAATAGTATAAATTTATCATACATTAACCATATATACCCACTAGGGAATTTGCTGTTTCTGGCTTTATCTGTCATAGGGAAAGTCACACAACCCAAATTATTCCATTTATTTTAGTATTATAGCTAATCAAATGCAGTTCGTGACTCCATGCTTCGTGATGCATTCAGACTGACTCCGAAGATGCTGGAAGGGAGCAATCTGGGTCTGTACCTGAGCTTCACTAAGGGCCAGGACTCCCCATCTGCTCCCTTTTGCATTGCACAGGACACCATAGGGTTTTAGAGACCTCCCTGCAAGCCCATGGGAAGCTGGATTTCACTGGGCTCGTCATGGTGAGGACTGTGGATGGGTGTTCGTGCTGCAGGACAGATCTGTGAACTTAGAACTATTATCAGGACTTGGGAAAAGAGAAATTGATCCTGGAGTATCAGCTAACAGATTTGAATCTAGAAGGTTTCAATGCAAAGAAGAAATGCAGGGTGATAGTGCAAGGTTGAATATTGTTAGTGTGAATCTGTTCTGACAAACGTGGTCAGTGGTTTCTTTTCACAGCTCCGTTAACATTTATTTCAAGGCGGAGAAGAAAACACTGTGGAAATTTCCAACCCACTCAGACACTGTGAGCTCAGGAAATTTGGCTGGTACTAAAAAATGATAAAATCTGTGCAGCAGGGTCTTTCTGTGTAGAAGCAGTGGATGAGGGACCGTGCAGGGATTTACCCTCCCAGCCTGCCTGACCCTGGGCCAGCAAACCAAACAGTACGGCACTGACGGAGCAGCAGCTTGGGAGGCAGCTGGCAACAGACTTCAGGAGTCACCCAAGTGCGATGTGTGCCAGAGGTGGCCCAGAAGGTCCGGTTCAGAGAGGGCAGTTACCCAGAGGGGACTGTGAGACCAGAGAAATGCCAGGGAACGGGTAGTGGAGCAAAAAGGGGCAAGCCTGGGCCGGGCTGCCCTCGGGCACCTGCAGAGGAGGGGAGGCAGAGACATGGCTGCTGCCGTGGCAGAGGGGGTCCTGGGGAGGGGAATGCTGACAGCCGCTCGGGGAGGAAGGAGTGAGACAACTTAATGTCTATGACACATGAGCAGCCAGTGCAGATCGCAGGGAGAGGAAAAGAAAGAGGAACGCTGGGGACTGCTGGGGCAGTGAGCTCCCAAAGTGGCCGCAGGCAGCCACCCCAGCCCGGGCACCACAGAGCAACCGGCAAAGGGGCACAAGGGAGCAAGCTGATTAGTGTGCTGGAAGGAAAAACAGAGTCACAGAAAGGCCACCATCCACACATGATCCGATCCAGCCCTCGCTGCGCTCAGCACAAAGATCCCTGTTCATCTCTGCAGGCTCCAGGTGAGGGCCGGAGGCTGTGAGGACAGCCAAGCGGGAGAGGACCTGTGTGAGGGAGTGACTGACCGCCTCCGGGGGTTAGACGTGTACCCCGCAACTGGTCCTGCCCTGTAAATACATGTTGAACAACTTAAAATTTTCTATGCTTCTGGTCTGTGCCATTGCCCTGCTCTGTTAGGGGATTCATCCCCACGCAGAGGAGCCCGGCCTGGCCCCGCTGGTGCCTGCCCTCGGCCGCCGTCCCTGCCTCCCTGCCCTCGGCCGTGTCACCAGCTCCGAGAGCCTCGTCCCGTTTCTCCTCCCTTTTCCCCTTAGGACTGCCTGTACCGCAGCAGGGCTTCCTTTTAATCTTCAATCCTCAGCCATACAAACCTGGATTTCATCTCCAGTCCCTGGATAATCAAGATATTTCAACAGCTGTCAGTTTCTGGCAGAGGCCTATTCTACCATTTTTTTTTCTCAACAACATGTTTTTTCATAGCTGGCTAGAAATGTGAAATATTTTGTCATAAAACCAGCCTCATTTTCAGGATTTGAATGATTTTTTTCCTGCTTTACAGTTACCTTTCTCTATCTAACAGTTTAGAGATCTTTTTCCAGTTTCTCGCTGCAGATCAGCACTCTTGCTTAAGATGTTAGAGCTTTATCTGCCACTAGCCCCATATACTGCTCTTCTGTAGTGTCTTGTAATGTGCAGTTGTTGAGTGGATATTCTCTCTTGTTTTCTGGATCCAGACTCATTACCTTACATACTTTGAAACTTATAAGCTACTTATCTGTCTTCAGCTCCTAGACCATATATTCTGAGTTTTGTTGCCCTCTTTCTTTGTTTCGACTGCCCTTTCACTTTATATCATCAGCAAATGTAATCCACTTATTGCATCTTCTTTCTTCCAGGTCACTGGTATATAAAGTGAAGAAATTGATCCTCACACTAATCCTTGTGACTCTCTTTTAGTCACATCCTTACATGTTAAATTGTTAGCATACATAGTTACCTCTTAAAAAAAATATTTGAGCTAGTTCGTAGCTTATTGAAATCAGATATCCCAAGAGGGTCGAGACTGTAAATATAGAGAAACAGAATAGGAAGAAGGTGGGTACCTGGAAGCCGTTGGTCTTTCCCCATGAGGCAGGATTTAAGTGGGGGTCTCCAGCCCTCCTGCAGCTGCAGGCGCCTTCCCAGCCAAGGGCAAACCGCCTGTGGGACACAGGGGCTGATGTGGGATATGGTCTGGGACCACCAGGCTTACATCTCCCTGATGAGTCCCAGTGTGAATGGCCCCGTGAGCAATTCTCTCTTTCTAACGTTCTCAATCCCGGTTTGAAGCTCCTGGAGGTTTAAAGCTGTCTTCTCATTCCAGTCTTCACGATGTGGAAGAGAAGTCTGTAGTTTCTAATGGAAAGCTGTCATAGGCAGAGGTTAAAAGGGGATTTCTTTTGCATTCCTTCACTCCCCGAAGTCAGACATATAACACAAAGAACCTGACTTATCTATGTAAAAATCTAGTTAAACAGAATGTATAGATTCCTGTTATCAGATATTTTTATTATCCACCCTGAAAAAATCTCGTCAGTGGACTGTTAAGCACAAGCTTGCTTTTGTGAATTCATGCTGACTTCTTGTGATTAAATCATCACTTCCCAGAGTGTGATCCTGACTAGTATTTAAATTTTTTCCTACTGCTGCAGTTAGACAAGCAATGCAAGTCTTCTGCTTCAGAGGCTTTCCAGTCACCTTTCCAGAGGAGAAAGATAGCCTGTCTAGTGCACTGGGCTGGGACTCAGGAGACCCGGATCTAAACTCCAGCTCAGACACAGGTTCCCTGTGTGAATTTAGGCAACGGACCTGATCTACTATAATGCAGAAATAATAATTTCCTATCATTTGGAAATCCTGCGCAGAGAAGCGTGAGGCACTGAGATGCATAAAAAATAACTTTTAAATGATTTTCATGATATTATGGAGTTTCTTTATCAAATGGTTTGGTTGAAGATGTAACTTCTCAAAGGTGGTGGGCATCTAGCTACAACAGGAATTAGACATCTAAACAAATACTTTTGAGGCACCAGGCCCAAGTTTGCATCATCAGACTGGGTTTAGCAGTGGATCCAACCTCTTCAAACAGAGCTGGCTGAGTAACAGGCAATGCTGTAGCTCCATTATAAGTGAAGATGTCTGAGCTGAGCAAGGGGGTGCTGGCAGGCACCACATTCTGTTGAAGTGTGGTTCCCTCATCCCCTTGGCATTGGCTCCTGGTCCTTCCTCACTGACCTCTCGAGGAGGATGGAGCAAGTGCCTTTCCCTTTAAAGCTGAGGACCTGGAAAGCTGCACAGTACTGGGGTAACAAAAAGGCTCTAGTTGTAGAAGCGGAAAAAAAAAAAAAGACCTCGTGCCTATTGTTGTATCACATCCACTCATCCACTCACCCCACAGCTAGCATTCCTCTGGCAGGACACCCTGTCTCCAACTCCTTACTGAAAAAAACCAAAACAAAACAAAAACCACCCAGAAAAAAAAAGTAGATTCCTTCACTAGTAATGCATAACATTATTATGTCTGTTTTGCAGACAGACTGGCTGAATTGAGGTAAAACTTTGACTTTTTCAGAGGACACGTGAAAGTCCTCTGTGCTGAGAATCCTGGATTTTTTCTCTCTTCTCCAACTCAAAATTTCAACATGTACAACCAGGAATGAATTTGTCAGGTGTGGGCAAAACAGACCATGCCTTCCTTATCAGCATTGGCTAGCACAGTATGTGTTTCTGATCCCATAATGGAGGAGCAGCTACAAACTCCTCCTCCTCATCCCATATCTCAGATGCATTCAACCCTGCATATGCTGCACGGTATACAAGAAGTTTCCTTTGTTACTCCATTTTTATTTTAATGCCATGACTGTAACCTATATATCCTGCAAACCTATTCCAAGGAGACCAGGCTTTTTACTGGAACATGTGAAGGTGTTGTTCATCAAGTGGGTTAGGAAATTATTTGGGTGCTTAAGAATGAAGAATTAGTCTGGCTACCATGACAGACATTCTGAATGGGAACAATTTACCATGGGCTATCATGACAGACATTCTGAATGGGAACAATTTACCACGGAGGGCTGTGACTTGGGGAGGGGGATAATGACAAGGGTTAGGATCAATTTTGTTCACTTTCTGTACCAACGAAGAAATAAAGAGGCAGTAAGTGGATTCATTTACTGTTCAGTTGTGAAGTGGCAATCAGGACAAAAGAGGAGGGCAACAAAGTTCAGGCTGAAATGATGAGGAGCCAGAGGAAGAAAGGCAACTTAAAAAATTCCCAATAATGGAAGGTTTTTGGCTGGAAACAAAAATAAAAGCAAAGTAGATTTGCTATGCACTCAGAAGTCATAAATGATGAAATGGGTGCATACAGTGCTCTTGCATACACAGGTGCTGCCATTATGGATGTACATTATAAATCTGCAGGGCACTAAAGTGATTACTCTTTCCCCCATGTCTCTGAATGCCATATTTTTCCAGCATGCTGGATCCCATCTGGCCTCAAAGTTCCGTCATTCTTCAGACATTTCAATTTCTTGATTACCTGTCAGGTTATGACCCGCAGTTGTTTTTCTTTTTTAATATCTTTTCTCCTCACTTGGGAGATGTCCATGTGTTTCTGACATGTGCCACCCAATCCCTGCCATGAGCCCCATGACAAAGCACTAATTAATATGTTTATTTCAATAGTGTTCTCACCTCCTTTCAGGAAAAGACACAGGCTTTCTCTCAGAGTACCCATACTGGTCTGAATCCTTATAGTTTTGCTCTTCCATAACTTACCATAACTGTTTCCAGGTTTTTCATTGAGAAGGAACGGCCTTTGAATTGACAAGGATTGCTCTTCAAGGTCACAGCTGAACGTGTTATGCAGAAACTGTTTCCATGTAGTCCTTTAATGGATAGGCTTGTTTTCAGTTCCTCAGTCAGCCAGGATCATATCCCATTCCTTGATCTTCCTATGAGGTTCTGAATACCTTCAATTTCCATTAATTCTGAAAGCAAAGGCATGACTGATTATTTTGAAAAGCAAATGCTCTCATGACACTGGTAGATTACAATTGCAAATTTTAAATCTAGATCCTTATTTCCCCCTTCCTTACCACATTCTTCTAATACTAATGGCTTAATAGCATCAGAAACATGTGAGAAGAAATTTTCCCTATATGAATACACAGCAGGTGTGAAATTTTGGTTTGGACTTGCATGCTAGTCTTTGGTCCCTTCTGATGACAAAGGGATTCAGAATCCAGAGCTTAATTAGGAACGTACCCACCGGTTTTGTGTTGTTTTCTGTGACTACAGCCACCACAAGAATTTGGTTCTTTGTGTAGAGTCTAAAGATCAAGTTGAACTCCTGTAGCTGCTGGGGCAGGGATGAGAACCTTTCATTGGAGTTTAAACACCCAGATGCTGAGTGAGGGCTTACCTAAGAGAGCCAACAGAAAGGGCAAAGGAAAGACAGCAGGACTCTGGTGTGTAGTGGACAAGCCCTCCATTTCACAACTAAATTAATTATTCCCTTACCAAAGGAGTCACTCTTCCTCTTCCCCCCGTTCCTCCCTGGTCTAGATGGGTCTTAATTTTGTCCTATCTTCGCCTTGAGAGATGACGTCAATATGCAGTGCCTCTATGTTATGTGAAGAACATGGGATCAGTACACGGCAATGGGACCACTCCCTTTTGGAACTCATTAGGGAATGCTTAATGGTAGACCTTCAATAAGTTTAAGCGTGGCCTAAGTGACAGACTGCTTATGATGGCCAAGGTGGAAGGGGTTGTGAACATCTGCAAATCCTTTTTCTCTTAGGAAACTGTATTGGCACAAATGCAAGAAAATAAGGCATTTCGAGCATCACATTTTTGGACTTAGATGCCCAAGTTCCACTGAAATCACCCTTTGTATATTTAAGTAATTTTGGAGGATTTGGGATGAATAGTTGTCTTATTTGTACAGCTGAAGAGCTAGTGTTGCCTAACACTGTGAAGATTATAATGTAAAAAATATAGGAGCAATGAAGCTCACTCTCACTGTGCTTGTTTACACCTATTCCATTGCAGTGGTGTTTTTCTTGATTCTTATCCTTCACTTATGTCATTACTACATAAAATTGTATTTTATACTAAAATAGTTTGAATCTGTTCATAATAAAAGGCTTAAAACAGCAGAAGAAAGTGGGAGAGAAATGTCATCTTTTTAGGAAATTAAAGAATTTACTTCATTTGTAAATGACTGTGGTGCTTATAGAAGTAACCCCTGCATTGAAGTATTAGCATTACAAGAAAGAGCAGGTTACAGTGCCCTGGAAGTGAACTTGGACTGCAGTAGGGTAAAGTCTGAATGATAGTTAGTTTTGGCCAAAACTGTGCCCTCAGAGGATTACATGTTCTTCTCAAGAGGCCAATCAAGACAAAGATTAAATCCACCCATCGAAACAATGGTGCAGTTTGTGTTGTTCAGAAGTTTGGGGGTTTTGGAAAAGTGCAGCCATTTGCATTACTCAATCTACATTTCATTTGGTAGTCTGATTGTCAGGCAGTAGTTACAAGAGAAATAGGGCTGATGAGCTGTTGCTTGATGAGCAGTAGGCTTCAGACTGCATGCTTTACGTGGGGATAATTTGGAAATACTGATATTTCTTTTGGCTGAAGCCTGTAATAATGAAGTGTACAGGATACTGCTTTAGTTATCTCATTATCTTACAACCCGAAGCAACCTTTTGACATATTATATTGATTAAAGCAAAAGAAAGTCGGGCACTTCAGCATAATTTATGCAAACTCAAACCAATAATTAGAACAGCTAATTAGCTATTGGTATCTGATTTTATAATAATCTAGGAACTAAGATAACAGAAACAATACACACACGTCTTGTTTGGTAATAAGGAGTTTGGTTTCTCTAGCCTAGCAGTGATCATTAATTTTGCTGTGTTTTGATTTAGTGTTTGTGTTAATATATTCCAGTATGTCTGAGGATATGAAAGTAACACCTGGTGCGCTCTGTGCAAATGTTTCTCTGCTTAGGAGAAAAGCCAAAGGGGACATGCAGCTAAACCTAGAGCACCATTATAAACAGTCTAGTGGGGATAAATGCCCATACTTTCTAAGGCTGAAAAAAAAGCAAATGGAAATATGTGTGGTTCTGTTTGTATATTTGTGTATATGTAAAGAGGGTGCAGGGGGTAATGCAGAAAGAGCATTAATGCTGAGGAGTTTGTTTGGTGTCTATTTGAACAGTACAAGGGGTTCTACATGCAGGGTTTTGTTTACATCTATGTTTAGCCTATGTTTGCAATTTGTTAGTGGAGGCAGTAAGCCCAATTAAAAGGAAAACCCTCTGTGCTCAGAGTTTTAATTTTGCTGATATCCCAAGCCTGTCAAAGGTAGATATTCCACCTAGATTTGCGCGTGCCAGCACTGAGCTTTGCTAGACTAGAATGAAAATAGACACTGCACTGCCTTTTGTTTCCACAGCTTCAAAATCATCTCTTCTCTCCCTGTGAACAATGCTCATCTCCTTATGCAGAACTGAGATCTGGTAACTCACATAGCTAGCTTATTACATAAAAAAAAAAAGGCTCCAAGAATAACAGGCAGGGTCACTGACCCTGAGACACAAAAACAGAACATTGTTCATGCCAAGCCAAGCTGCTGGATTGCTGGAGAAATGTGGCTCAAACTCAGTTAACTTTAGCAAAGACAGAAGTATGCACTTTTTAATTTCAGTACATAAATGCATCAATGTCCTTTGAAGATAACTTTTATTCTATTATGTCTTTTTAAGAAAGGTTGGGAGCTGAATCAGACCCTTTATCAGATGGTATTTCCTACTGGTACAATACCTACAGATGAAAACAAAATTAATTTGGATCTGTCATTCACTTTATTAAACTCATCTTTAAAACACAAAACTGGAACCTACCTTTATGTGACAAAACCAGAAAGATTTGTTCAGACCTCCTATATATCTTACACTTGATAGATAAAAACATCTTCTTTCTTATGTCCACCTACCCCATGTGCATATGCTTCCCACACTTTTCTACTTACATTATTATGCACCCTTACAAGCACTCCCAGCATTTTTAGCACATGGAATCTGGACTTTATTACATGCTGTGTATCTATACATTAGCATAGCATCTCTGGCTCAATAGGATGTGGTGGAGCTTCAGCGGGAATTTACTAGCCCATGAGGTGAATGTGGTGGTCAGTGGAGCTGAAGAGTTAGCTACGTCAGCTAATTTACACACTGCCAGATGCATTTTTGGAGCTGTAGTGGAAGAAAATAAAAATCCTATTCTCTGACAAGCTTTCCTGAAGACAGTATGAGAAAATGATTACATGCACCATAAACCCATGAAATCTCAAATCTCAGCTTTGAGCTGTTCACACCTGGGATTTTGACTCATGCCCACCTCTGTATAAAACCTGAAAATCTAAGAAGAGTTTGGAATTGTCAGGAATGCCTTCTACTTCTTGAATGGCAGCTTCTCAAAATGGGTTAAAAGGTGGCCCTGTCTTATGACTTGGTCCCATAACCCAGGCTGTCTATTTGAAAGGGTCCCCACTCCCAGCCCACCCCCATACAAAGCTAGTCAAAAGAGAAAGAATGTGAGAATGGCTACAAAAAATCAGATTAACTGTCTCTCTTGCCCAGTTAGCATGTCACCAACAGTGGCCAATAGCTGATCGCTAACATATATGAAAATATTAGACAAATGTGAGTATATAATGACACTTCCCGAGTATATTTTTCCATTCCAACAATCTGTGTGTCAGGGCACTCCTGAACTAAAGGAGGTTGCTTCCTTTTTGATGGGCCTTGTGCTACTAAGCATTTTTCTAAAACCTTTTTTAAGCCCAAAAATATCTGTCACCGACAACAGCCTGCAGCTCTGCATTCCATGGTTTGACTGTGTTACAAGGAGGATCTGACCTCACTGTGTCAGGCAATATCAAGTCACTTTACACATACACTGAAAGGCAGACTCTTGATCCCCTGCAGATGTGAGGGGTACAAAGAGCCCCATTTGTTCTTAAGACACCCTGGTTAGGGGTGAAGAATTCATAGCTATCATTATTGCTGCAGAAGGTTTTTTGAGAAACAAACCCTGCAATGGTTAAAGAAGGGAGGCTTCTGAGGATAGTCAGCTCAATTGCAGATGGATAAACTGTGTTCCAAATCCACGTGATGCAAAAGTAGAAAGGTTGCTTTGGGCATTTCTGTTTCTCTGTACCTCCCACCTAGACAGGACTTCACAAGATTCAGAAGGCAGGGGCACAGGAAATTTTGTTTGAAGCCCCCTGCTACACCTGTTTGAGTTCAAGGGGCTCTGTGGAGGCACACGGAGGGCAGTAAGGGATTGCTGCTCCTGCATGGTCTCCTAACATCAGTCAGCGCTGCAGGAACGTGCCTGGGGAGTGTCACAACTACAGAGGCAACTACCTCATTTCCCCAAAGCCATTTCTAGCCCACACAGCATCTGCGGAGGCAGGGATGGGAAATGCTACACAACCCCCGAGGAAATGCAATAGTGGCATTTGTAAAGATTGTGGTTAATTTCCACAACCACATCTTCCAGTGTTTGAATTTCAGCTGCTGGGTCAATGCCCAAATTTTTCTACAGGACAAACCCAGGCTCATCTCACCTTTTGGATTCAATAGATGGTGTTCAAGATGCCCCATAAAGGCTCATAAAATGATGGACCACATTTTGAATTGTCTATATCTCTGCGCATGAGATGTTACATTTCAGACTTCATTCAGTGCCCTGGGGCTCAGGGACAGGACGGAAGGAGAGAGTTTCTATAGATTAGCTCCATCTCCATAGCTCCGTACACCTTTGCACCAACAATCACCACTTGGATCAAACAGCCAGCAATGCACAAACTTGTAAGAACTGTGATTTACCAGCCTTGTTCTGGGGAAGCACAGGTCCATCATAGCAGTTGAGTTGTGTGGTCCATATGTGCTCAGCTCTGTTGTCAGCTGTGTGAGACCTGACTGCTATGAACCTATCACTTTTTTTGGGGGGGTGGGAGGTAGGGGTGTGTCAGGGTGGGAAAGAGTTCCCATGAATGCTTGTGCAGGAGGACTACAAAGAAGGTATTCAGTGTGATTGGATATATTTTTGTTCCACTAAAAAGTGTGTACAGTTATATAATTTGCAGCATTTATTCAGCAATGTAAACAGCCAATCAAAACACAAATTCAACTTTATTTTAAAAAGCGAAGCCAAAGCCATAAGGCCAAACAAGGCAGAATTACAAGTAAACCAGCCAGTTTCTCTCCTTTGCTAAGGACCTTTGCAGCGACATTTTTTACAATACCTGCTCTTCCTCATAACTCTATCCTTTTTCTCCAGGGGATCATTTTAAGCTTTAGAAACTGCAGAAGTCATCCTAAAGCCATTTTTTTTCCTGAAGGAAGTACTTAAATGGAAAAGAAACCCCTTCTCTTGATTTAGAGTGTGCAAAATGCTATGGTGATCCTACCAGGCTGAAAGCTGCAGTCCTCATTCTTTCCCAAAACTCTTGCCTCTGCAAAGAGACCCACTGAATGCAGAAAGGCAGTGCATGAGTTTAGCAGCATGCCCATGTGTTTTACATTATAAGAAGGGGCCTGAGAAGCCATTTTCCTTGCACTTTCCAGAGAAGCCTCCCTTTTATTAAAAAACGCTTAATCTGTTGGGATAAAAATTACAGCCAACTGAAAATCCAACCAGAATCTTGAGACAATCCCAAATCGAGGATTTTCAGACCCTGAATCTTTTCAGTTACTTTATTTATTTTTTTCCCCCATGTATAATGCCCTGCACTGTCTCTTGGTTCCTTCCCATTAAAAAAATCAGGATTGCCAGCATACCACAAGTGAGCCTGTGCTTCAAATATTTCCTGCCTGGTGGGAAGTAGTAAATATGATGAGAGAGAAAAATTGTTCCTGGGAGATTTTCAACCTAATTTTGTAGACTTAAGATATCTAATTGTCCTGGGAACTCTGCGCTTGCAGCTCCCATTAATTTCAGTAGCAGGTGTCTAAATATTTCTCGTGCCCAGAGGTTCACATATTTGTAGGAGGATGTAGATAAGGTTTGGATAGCAATTCTCAGGTTAAACAAAGCAGAACTCCTTGCCTCTTGCTATTTGCCTATTGCTGCTTATTGTCAGATATTAAATGCAGGTGACAAGGATGTGCCAAGCTGATTTGAGAGAGAACCAGAGGATGGTTCCCATTTCCAAAAGCACAATACCCTCTGTATAGGATGTGGGGTACAATCTGTAAACTCTCCTCAGTGGATGCACTGAAGTTTCTTCACTCAACTTCTTAAATTTTGAGAGGAAAGAAAAAGAGAAAAAAGGTCATTGACCTCATTGTCTGTTTTCAGAGATTTTTTCTCATAATCTAAGCCATTTCTCTCCTTCCCTCACCCCTGCAGAGGTCCCTGTAGGGAGGGGTATGCCCTATCGCGTGTTAAACTTGCTGTGAATCAGAAGAAAGGAAGTCCACAAGTCTCGAAGATTACATGACTCACGCTTCCAAGGAGACCTCTTGTTACTGATGTAGCTCAGGGATTTTAAAACAACTATGATGAGTAGGGTGGTGGCATAAGTTTTCCCTGAAAGTTCAATTTCTGCTTTGCTGGTGACACATTAAAACAAACCAAAAAAAAATTGCTTAGTTTGCAGCTGGTGACTTCCACTGAGCAAATAGTTGTGAAGTGACAAATCATCATGCCTTAGCTGTGCTGCAAGGAGATGCACAAATGTGTCATTTCCCCAGAGCCTTCAGGGTCAGGGACAGCCGTTCCCACAGCTGGCTGTGGCCTTGCTCAGAGGAGTGACCTGTGGGTTGCATGCCCAAGTCAGGGAAATGGTGTTGAGCTGCAGCCACAGCACAGCAGATACTCAATCCGAGAGGACTATATTTAACTTAGGGAGTTGCCAGTGAAAGGCTGTCTGAGTCGGACGATGAGGTCTTTTATTGCTTTCTCTCCAGCGGTGAAGAATATGTGATGCTCATGTCCATCTCCTCCATGGCTTGTTTGGTTACAGCGTTTGGCACACCAGGACTAAAGGGCTTGTCCTTAACATTTCTGAGAGCAAAACATTGCAGCTTCTTTCCTACCGAGGATTAAAATTGCAGCTTCAGAATTTGATTCATAAAGTGAACATTACAGCCTTGCCTATATACCCAGATTAGTCCAAGGGGACCCTGGTCATGTTGCAGCCATTTATTTCTGACATGTTAAATGATCTGAGAAGGATTGGGTTTTTAATTGAGTTTAGCTCCTTTCTGTTTAGTTAGTTGTTTTCCTTATATAACGTAAGAGAGTCTTAAGAAGGACTGTCATTACATACACTTCCTAACAATAGTGGACTTGGTAAAGGAAGATAGTGTGAGAAGATGGTTTTGATAGATGCAAAACCTGATATTTCCATGTCTTTGTATTAAAAAAAAAAATCCCTTGCAGCTTGCCTGAGAGCAGAATATGTAAGGGCCACATTTTGATTCTTTGTTTTGATTTTTTTTCCTGGTGATTTTCTTTCTTTTTTAGCTTCTTAAAATTGTTGATACATATTAGTGATACATTAATGCATAACCAGATAGGCCAATTGGAATGATAAAACAGGAGAATGCTGATGAGGTAAAATGCTTCAAAAAGAGACATTATTTTAATATTTGTGGTTTTGATCTGGATCTAGGATAGTGTATCTCCACATTCCTTTTTTATCTGTCCTTTGCCTGACTTGCCTTCTCACTTCATTAAGTCATCCTTTAATTTGCATAAGTAACTAGAATCAGCATCTAATAAAGGTGTCTTAAGAGCTGGGCAGTTCATGTTCCTGCCCGTAAGTCTTACACTGCCAATTTTCTCTGAACTCTGTGAGATAACTGTGAGATATTACTTAGTTTAAAATAAATAGAAAATCATAACATGGGCCATGCTTCTATGACTCTGAAAGACATGGAAGCTATTTTTATGCTTTTCTGATATAAAAATGTTCTTTTGATTTATTAGATTTTCTTGCCCTTTAACTTCAGGTGTATCTTGAATGTCAAGCTTGATTTTTTCATGTTTTAGTCATGTGCATTCATTTAGTGAGCTCAAATAATTTTCCTGCCTTTCTGGTTAAATTATGCCTTTTTAAAAGGTGTCCTTTAGACAAATAGCAGTCTCTGTTAAGAAGAACCAAAATTTTACAGAGAGACTAGTATGTTTTTTTCTCAGAAATTTGCTTGCCATGCTCCTGACTTTTCTGTTCAATTTTCATATTTTTTAAAGAGGAAGTGTAGATACTGATAGTGTGTATGAGATTTTACTTAGTTGGTGGACTACAAGTTGAAATAAGTTGGTCCTACAGCAGGTTTTGAACCACAGTGTTTTTTACCCAGTGGCTATATCTGTTGCAGATATTCTGTTCTACGCTTCAGAGCAAAGAATATCATAATTCTCCTTTGGGCAGGATTAGTGAGAGTGAGTGAGCTTTCAAATACCAAGTTTGTGGTTTTGGTACAAGATGCAAAATGGCTAAGGGATACAAAATTAAGAGTAATCTGGAAAACAATGTTTTAATTAGCCTGAAATGTTATTCTGATTTCATTTTACTTTAGTGAAAATGAGTAATAGTTGTGGCTGCGACCTTACAAACAATAGCGCAAATCCAGTGATCTGGAGTTCCCTCTAAGAAGGTCGCCTGTCTGAGGCACAGCTGCTGAAGTGCTGGAGCCCCTGCAGACCTGGCTCTGCTGGCTGGCCCGCTGCAGTGATTTGTCTACATTAACAGTACATCCAAAATCACAGCGGTATAAAATGATGGATTGAGAAACACCAGGTAAATGAGAAAAGACCAAGAGTAGGGCAAGAACAGTTTGTTTTTATAAGGCAGATAAAGGAAATCTTTGTTTCTAAATTGAGTTATATTATTTTTTCAGACACTTCTGCCTGTAGAAGTTTTATTTCCTTGCCTCATCCCCTTGTCCTAACTCATAAACTGGATCTTTCACAAAAAAATATCTTCCGCAATGCATATAGGTCGCCCTTTTGAGACGATATGGGTGTCAGGTTCACGTGGTCACTGCATGTTTCTGAAAAAGTAAATCCCTGGCTTTGCAATGCCTGTGGTAGTTTACTGTTGTCATCGTGAGTAACAGAAATACAAATCTGTGTTTGAATCCAGTCCCACAAACGCTATGGTTCTTTAACAGTTGTTTCTGTGTTTTTCTGAGGGTTGTAATTTTCAAGTTAGATTAAACATCAGCATTTCTGAATGTGTTTCAAAAATAATATATAACAGATGCTGATAAGGAAAGCAGCAGCGAATCCTGGCATTAGAATCACTGGCACTACGTTCATGCTTTTGCTGTACAATGTGTTACACCTCTCAGAAACAGTTCAGCCCAAGGACAGTGCAGCAAAGAATTAAAATTCGAGCACTAGAGGCAGTCTCTTTCTTTCCTTCTGAATAAATGAAGTAAAACAGAAAAAGAGGAAAAATACAGAAAACAAAACAATGGATGACTCTGCCAGGATTTGCCATTCTTTGTCAATGCAGGTTTAACCAACGGCTTGTAATATGTATGACTAAATGTGTGTGACTGTATGTGATACAACATTCAAGTGCAGACCGGTAATTACTATGGGCTTCACTGGGATTGCAGACCATGACTCGGGGTGGAAGCGGGCCCAGACTCCTTGTATTAGACATGCAAATGCATATGGGGAACTTCTTATATATGGGAGCTACCTTGCATATGCACACTAAAGAAAACATAGGCTTGCTAGCTTTTAGCCTTTTCATCACATTTGCAAAATAAATGCAGTGTGCTTAAGAATTTTCTGAAAAAAGAGAGGAGAAACAGTTTGTCTGTAATAAATGTAAGGCACAAGGAAACTCATGGGAGTACATATGACCAAAGCAGAAAAAATAAATCAATAGGTACAGTATTCTGCAAGGAAAGCAGAGTCAGCTGAAAGGCGATGTTACACGAGGGCTGAATCGTCTCTCCCCACCACGTGTGGGGGCAGAGGAGGGATAGGCAGGGAGAGCCCCCGGGATGCTGTGCAAGAGGGGGGCAAAAGCCATCTCCTTGCACCCTGGCTGTGGGGAAGAGGTCGGCAGAAAGCGTCCTGAAGATGAAAGTGGGATTACTGGAGAAGGGTGGGAAAGGCAGAGGGAGTGCGGCTGCCCCCTAGGACCCCTGTGCCTTGCCCATGCCCTCCATGCAGCTGGGGTGCCATGGCTTTGGCACAGGGGTCTGCACTCCCCTCCCTGAAAGCACCTCTGTCTCCTGCAAGGCGTGATGAGGCCTCAGCTGTCCTGAGGCAGTGGTGTTTTCCGTGAAAAACACATCTTTATTGCTTTACAAATTCATTATAACAAGGGACTCGTGTTCAGACTGAAGGACACGCTTATTATCGTCCTGTGGTTTTCAATTAATAAGTTCACAGCTAACAGTTTTTAAGTACAGTGAATCATGCAAATTTCTATATCACAGCAGCTAATTTATTTGTTTGTTGGGGAATAGCAGGCGCCACATGAATCTGTTTTGAAATGAATTCCAAGCAAGGCAGATGATTTTGGTCCGAGCCGTGGGAGGAGGGAGCAGGAGGGACTGCGAGGGTAATGTAACGAAGCCCCTGCGCACTGCAGTGTGTCTAATGTGGGGTATGAACACGAAATGAGCAGCAGCACAGATCTAATATCCAGGGGACTGATCCTGAAGCCCAGCCCTCTCTAACTGGGGAATTTCTGGCCAGAACTAACATGACTGTATCTCCAGGTCAGGATGATAAAATCCAGGTGCTTTCTGTATATGATTGCCAATGACTTCATTCTGTCTTCCACGTACAGTTCCATCTTTTGTTCCCCAGGCAGTTTTCACTGCTGGTTGCAAGCACAAGGATCATTAAGTTACAAGCTGGATTTATTTACCATTTGCAGCTAGAGCTGAGAATAGTTGTCTGTTATACCAGATTTTAATTTCAAACCTGTCAGATTGGTATATAAGATGTGTTCCTACCTGTTCTTGCAACTTCACACAATTATGCTTTGGACTCAGTTCTGCCTGTAAGAGCCACAACAGAGCTCAGAGGAAGACTCAGGCAAGAAAGGCGTGACAGAGTGCTGTGCCAGAGGTTTCCAGGACACAGGAATATTGTGGCTTGAGGCATTGCTGCTGCAGAGCTCAGGCACAGGCACAGCACCCACAGATATTTCTGCAGAAAACGCATTAGGCTGTGACCATCGATAGGTGCTTGTTGAACTCCAGTGGTGCAGAGGCTCTGCTCTGCATGGAAGAATTTCCCTCACCGTTCATACAGATAATTGCAGCTCATGTGGATGCTCTCATATTGAAGCTGCTGCTGTGTTTTTGGCTTGGTCTTTGTGGGAAAGGAAACCTAGGAGATATTTTAGTGACCCTTTCTGAAAAATCAATACCTTAGGCAGGGGGAATTTTCTGAGATCCATCTCACTGAATTTTAGGCACCTGAGGCTTTTAAGTGGGCTCTCCTAAGCTACATCACTGGTGAAGGGAGCTTCAGAGGTTATCTGTCAACTCAGATCTGGTGCCTTCGTTTCCATTTTGGCTATAGAGTAGACTAGGAAGACTGAGCTTCAGATGGTAAGATGATTTGATGAGATGTCAAAAGCTAGGTGGGGTGGTTCTGCACCGGCAGCACCCTTCCCGCAGGTGGCAGGTCACTGACTCAACTTTCTAAGCTCTCTTCCAAGTCATGTTTCTTTTTTTTTTTTTTTTACTCAGGCTGAAATATGGTCTAAACAAGTCTGCAACCTGTGCACTTTGGCTGCTTTATAAGAGAGAATCAGTCTGCCTTATTATAGTCATCTGTGTAAATCATAGCCCCTAAATGCTTACATAATGGGGCTATAATATAAACTATAAATTAAATATAACAGGGACAGGAGGCCTAAGCAGGCCATCCAAGGGAGAAACTGAATGATGTTCTTCATGTTTGAAAGGAGATGAAAGAGTCACTGATACGGAGAAGCCCTTTTGAGATAATGAGAGCGGAAGAGGAAATGGTTCCTGCAACACGAGAGATGAAAGTGGGAGAAGGAAACACTTATGTGGCTGTGAGAAGGAATTTGCCTGGTTGTGACTGAAAAATAAAAGATGCTGGGGAGAATTAACATCATGAAAGTAGCAAGGGGGAAAAGATGATGAACAATTTTTAACAGGGAAATAGACCACTGATCAGAAATAAGCAGGAACCTAACTGGAGTGTGATAGCACTGGAAAATTTCCCGATGTCTCTCTTCATGCAGGATGGATATTCACATCAAGTGCTGGGATTTAATTAAAAACATATTAAACAGAATAACTCCTCTGACTGTCCTACATGCACATTTTTTTCATGTTTTTCATTTTGTTTAGCCAGCCAGAGTGGGGAAAAGGCATAGTTCCTGCAATTCAAGGAACCTGACTTGAATTTGATGGTTCCTTTTACAACCCGTAAAGCTCATATGGCTAATAAAGAGCATTTCTGACCTTTCACATTTAGATCACTGTGACTGCTTTCCACATATTCAGCCCAAATGTCTACTTCTATACTTTTCTTCAGCAGTGAAAAAACCCTAACAGAAATAGGTAATAAAAACCGAAACTATTTAAACTGCAGAAGAGAGGAAAATACTTAAATATTGTCTTTAGAAGTGGTTTGCATTTTCTTGTTTGATGGAATAAAACTCAGATGTCTCAGTGTTTTCACTCAGTGAAGATGAAGTCAGAGCGTCATGGCAGACAGAATTTAGAGTATCCCAAAAGCTAACATCAACATGGTTTTTTCATGTTGAGAGCAACTACAGATTCACAAGCACAGAGCTGCTGTAACATCACTCGCATCAGGAAAGTCTGTTCTGTTGAAACAGAAAGGAATTCTCAACCACTCCTCAACTTGGACCATGTTTCTCTAACATAATTTCACATGTTTTTAATAAGAAATAAATAGGTAGCAGAAAAAATATATTTGTTTTGACTTAAGTGATCACTGTGTGGTACACCGAGTTCAAATTCTGTCCACAAACACGTTTAATATGCAAATAGTTCTGTTTGCAATCAAAGCCTCCAGAAACTCAATTTATAGAAGGAAATAAATCCTACAAGTTACAGAACTCAGGCAGACCCACTGATGTCAGTGGAGAAATCTTCTTTGTCAAGGTGGACTTTGAATCTCGGTCTTACAATAAATAAAACTTGCTGCTTACATACCAACGGGCTCTCGGGGGAAAGGAGAGCGTGAAAAAGAGGATCAAAAAGAGAGATCCAGAAGGGAGGAACGGAAAAAAAAAAAAAAAAAGAAAAAGAGACATAGACTGGAATTGATCTAGAGGATAAATAAAGGTAAAGGGCATGCTTAATGCAGGGGAGAAGAAAATGACAGAGAAAGGGGCAGAGGAAGAATGCCAGGGAGAAATAGTGGGGGAAAAAACAGTGATAGAAAAATGAAGACTTAAAATAAGAGTTCTGGGAATGCTGAAAAGATAGATAGAAACAAAGTTAGGAGGGAAAGAGGATAAAGACTGGCACAAGGCCTCAGTGGCACCATGAAGAGAGGGGCTTGGAAGAAGCCTCAGCTCAACAATAGAGGGATGAGACAGAGGGGTGAGGGGGAAGCACAGGTTAAATGAGAACCAAATGTCACCGTAACAAAGGCTCTCAGATGTAGGTAATGAAAGCATGTTAACAGGGAAATGTTTTGTGTGTGTGTGTGCATGTATGTCTTCACACACTGGAAGAGATTCTGTCTCTCTTCCACCCCAAAAACCCCACAGCAACCGAAAGCAGCTCGGTCTCAACAGCAAAAGCCAAGACCACTCAATGTCATTCTGGACTTCACTTATTTTTTTTTTCTTCCTTCCTTTTCTCAGTTTTCAAACAAGCACCTCTGTGATTGCTGCCCCTCCTTCAAATCCATTTAAAAAATTCTTTCTTGCTGTGATGGCTGCAAAAGATGCGACAATTGGCAGGCTGCTGCTGTGCTGAAAGCGCTGTTTGTCATGCCGACCCGTTTTCTAGCTGTTTCCTTGTAATTCCGAGATAGCTCATTGTACCTGCTTATTGTCTTTTCTCTTGGAGAGGAAGAACTTCAGGATGGGCCTGTCTCTGTGCTTGTGCAGCAGCCATTGAAGAGGAATATTAACAAGGAATGTCCCTTGATTGCCTTGAAAATTTCTGCCTGTGCCTGAGGGATTAAAAGTTGGTCTTTTTCTTGGTATTTAGCTGCAATACTGCATTCCTGTTTACACCTTCTACCAGACTCAGCTGCAACTCAGCACATCCTTTCCCTGGATTTATGAACCTGTGTGTGGAACAACTGCTCAGTTCTCTTCTCCAAAATTGCACAGAAATGCAGCGATACCTACTGCTGCCTGCTGCTCAGACAGGTGGTACGAGAAAGTCCCTAAATCTACGTGCAGCAGTATGGAATGTCTGAAAATATTCCTAAATATTGACTGTTACTGATACTTTCTGTAGATTTTTCTTTTTCAAAAATGAGCTACTGCAAGAATCCAATAGGTCACTTGTCCCAAGAAGAGCAATATGGGACAGGAATAAAACACAGTTATTTACAGTGTAACTGGACAGTTTTTTACACAGAGGTTGGTTGAAAGAAGCAACAAATATGAGGAATAGTTGCTAACTTGACTTCCTGGCTCTTGGTTAAATTCTTATTTTAACACTCTTTTGCATCATGGCCAGGGAAAAGAAACTCTTGAACTACTAAGTGCAACACATGAAGCAAAGAGGGGAGCTATTGCGAGTACCGTACAGTGCTTCGAGGAGCTGGTGCTCCCAAAGGAACTGCTCAGGTGCCATTCGATGCACAGATTGAAACAGGCTCAGGCTGTAAAGTGTGGATCAAAACCTGCAAAGAATTCCAAGCTTCCCTAAATATATTTGTGGATACATTACCGAGAGTTTGCAAGGATGAAGTTCTGCAAGTAGATCTGAATTTCCCAAAGGTCTGAGCTGTACTTCTATGCCAAGAAATCCACATTATTGAGTTTTTAAACAAATAATCACTAATGGTGATCTTAACGATTATTGACATTGTTCTTGTAAAAGAGCCAGGGAAATGTCACCCAGTGCAATCTTTGCTGCTAAGGGGTTAAAGACTTGCTTGGCTGAGGCTGCTTGCTGACCTAGATGAAAGAGAAAAAAAAGCCATAGGTCAGTGTGTGAGATTGTCCTTCCTTTGGAGGAACTGCCCAGGAAGATTACAGTAAGTGTGTAGAGACTAAGCTCAGAATTAGAGACTAGTAAGTGCTGATTTCAGTTCTTTTATGTGTAGTCTTTGGGCTGAAATCCAGGAACCTGCATTGACATAAACTATTCCAGGAACAGAAGATACATTGCTAAGGTTCACCTAGTCCAGGGGCTTTAGCATCACCATACCTCAGACTGCTGACACTGGAACAGGGAACTGGCAAAGAAAAGATGTATTGGGGTGATGGGATAAGTGGAGTCATGGGTAAACAATTACTCAGGGTAAAAGGGGATCTAGGGAAAAAGACATTATTAATAATCTTTAGATTTCTCTCTATGGGACTTTCTTTTGTTCTCCAGTGATAAGAGAAAAGGAGCTGGTGAAGGCAATGTTGAACATACATTCATACAAATGATGTTGTGTTTCAGTCAATACACAGGATAGGAGGTTGTATGAAAAAGATCGAATTAGGCAAATGTAAGACATGATCTTACCATTGGCCTATTAACACAGTTTGGAGCCTTGGAAAACAGCAACAAAGAAGGTCCTCAATCTGCTATTTCTCTGGGTGGAGCAACAGCAGAACAAAGAAAATGCAGATGCTTGGCAGTCGCTGACAGTAGAGATTAGAACTGATGTAATTAGAGCTATATAATTTACCACCAGCAATACGTCCAATTTAGTATTCTGAGTGTCTGGCAATGTTGGGCAGCCAATGGAAGACAAGTTTACAACCAATAGCCAGTGTTTTCTTTTGACAATATTTTATCAACCTGCCTGTTTGAGCTTCCAAGTACCCAGCACCCTGTACCCACTGGCTGGCACCTGTTCTCAAAAAAGTAATAAAAGTGAAATATTACACGTTGGAACAGCAGTTGGCTCTTGACCATGAATAGCACCACATTCACCTACAGCCATACTTCATTTTTTGGAATTAAATATTGGAAATACCAACAGTGAATTCATCAACAGAGATTTGGGTAGAGAGTGATGAGTGGCTGTGCATTGGTTCAAAACTCAAGTCACAGACGGAGACAGGTAAGGCAGAGGCCTGGAAGAGTCTGTAAGAAACTGAATGGTGAGTCTGAAAGCAATTCCTTAACGTTCTCCCTGATAGAGCAGAAGACAAGGTGCAAAGCTCTAAGTAGAATTCTGGTGGGAAATCTTTCTGAAGAGAATCACCTGGAGGCAGATTGCTTTCAAATGTAGCCTTGAAAATCCCTCTGAAATTAAGGGAGACGGCCACAGCCACAGCCTATTGCCTTTAATGCACTGAGACAAGGACCATCTCCCCTCCGCGCTGACCTATGCTCCGATGCAATTACCTCTCCAGCTGATTGTACAAGTCTCTTCCTCACAACTGGGAGCTATTTTCATAGACCTCGTTGTTTTAGACAGTTTTAGAAATGATGGTCTACTTCTAATGCAAGAGAGGCCTAACAGTGGCTTCCCTGCTAATGGACTGTAATTACAGGATTGATCCCACATCCCTGGCAATATGAACCCGTCTGTGATTTCTGAGGCAGCAAAAAGAGCATAAATCAATGGTCTGCTACAACCAGCTTCAGAGGATTCAGGATGAACAGACCTTGGTATTTACACAGTAAGTCTTGCTGAATGGGGACAACGCACACCTGATTAGCATAGTATCATTAACTTATCTCCGTGGACATGTGAAGGATTGTCCTTGCACCGTACTTCATTTAACAGCTGGCAAGAAACTGATCATTTTCAAAATGGGTCTTTACCCTCGAGAGTCGCCCTATCTGTGTTAGAGGCAACAGCACAAGCTGCAGAAGACATAGAACAGATGTTGAACAAGATTGTCCTCTTGGGAGAGAATGATGTCTTTCTTCTGTGAAGATATGGCACTGTCATGTTGTTGGACAGGAGCAGGGAAACTCACAGCATGGGCATTGACTTCACAGTCTCTCATGGATAAAGTGTCTGCAAAATCATGTTGAGAAAGAGAAACACTTCTCTCTGGAGCAAGAAAGAGGATGCCTTTCAGTATATTCATGAAAAGGTATAGCTACTTCTTATTTTTATGTTTAAAAGTGAGACATCTGTTATGTCACATTGCCAAAATTGAACTTCCAAAGGATAATAGATCTGATTCTTCTCAGCCCATATGTTTTGGCAGGAACTGTTAAAAAGCCTTGCTCCTTGTGTCAGCAATTTTTCAGCTGGCCATAAACCCCATTGATGTGAGTTCTGACCCTGACAGACAGACTCGGTCTCCTGTCTTGACTTCAGGCTGCATCATCGCTGCAGACGTGTCTGGCAATCTTGACTCTAGGCCAAAGCCAGCTCCTGTCACTGGACCTGCCCTGCTCATGTTGCTGGGGTGCGATGGGGCTGTGCTGGTGAGACCTGTGCCCTGGCTGCTTTGCTGCTGTGCTGAACTCCTGGCTCACCTTCCCTTGCAGAGCAGTCCATTCCTCTTCTCTGTACGATCAGTTGTTTGTGCCCAGCAAAGACACCTGGATCCTCTAACTTTCATTTCATTGACAGTAGTGACACGACATGGTGGGTTCCCATAGCAGGCTTATGCAGAACACAAATATCTGTCTTTGACAGTTAGCCCCCCTACTCGACAGCTTAGGTGGATCCAACAGCATCCAGTGTACCAAGAGTCTCTGTCAGATTCAATTGTTCTGAATGTCCTTGAGGATGATCTCTAACTCAGCAAAGGAAAAGTGTTTACCTCTTATGAATCAAGAATCTGTGTACACTGTCACATCAACCAAACCAGTGTGCTAGAGCAGTGGGTCAACTAAACTCTGAGGGAAATGATCCAGTGATTTATCTGAACCCATTGCTGCAACCAGAAAATATCATCGCTTTTTAACAGTGAGAGTAGTTTAATCAAGTTTTTCTCTTTTTGGCATCCTATATGGTCCACATCCAACAACAAAACATTGCCTGAGGGGACAAGAAAACAACGCCTCTGCCATCATGAAGTGTACTCAGAAACTGAAAGGTTGGCTAAGAACTTTGTGTGACTTTGCATAACATGATGTCCATTGGGTCCAGACAAAGCAAGAACAAACAAATAGAAAAGGAGCCAGATGAAGAAAATGTGAGCCTGGGACTGAGTCTTGGTGTTAGTGTCCAGCTGGCCTCATTATTAGCCAGATGGCAGGTTCAACATCAAGCCCTTGGAAGGGTCAGCTCAGCAAATTACAAGAACTACCAACTGGATTTGGCAAAAGAAAATAAAATTTAAAAAATAAAAATAATTAAAAAAAAGAAGCCCAGATCTATCATGTCCATCTGCTGGGCAGATGGACAGCCAGAGAAGGATTTCTCATGGTCTCATGTAAGTATGACTCAGGGCTGGAGTTAAGTGATAATTCCTCAGACTACAGATTATACCAAGAAGATATCTAATCCTTGCACAATACAAAACAACAACTTGTTTTGTAAACATGTTCAAGGTAATCTTTTTCTAGTTCTATTGCATTAAATAACTCTTCTCTTCTAGTACTTGTTTCCATACTCCCATTTCAATGTCTGATTGCCTTTATGAAGGCACATGAGGCACGGCAAAAGCACTGTAGAACTGTGGAAGGTGTGCACCGTTTGTTACAGAGCATTTGGCACAGTCTCATTGATCCAGATCAGCCTGGAAAGTTCTGCAATGACCTCCCCAAGATGAACCTTTGAATTAGTTTGTTATCCATGCTGTGCGTAGGAAAAGCATGATACGTGTCCTTAAAACTAACCAAAGCTTTTGGTGGATATCAATTTCTCAAGTCCTCCTTTGAGAAGGATTCCTTTTTCAATAAGTAGGTCTCTGAATTTAGGGCCGATTTTGGCCATTTTGCAAAACACATCTTTTTGCAGAACTAACCTAGGACAGCTTCTGCTTGTGGATAAGTCCTAATGTGTTTTGGGCACAAAGAATTAGCACATTGAGCTTTCAGTCTTTAGATGGGTCCTTTACAACACAGACTGTCCTACATAGGATAGTACTGCTACAGAAGCACGAGGAAAAAGGAATATCCACTGCCATATTCAAGGCTCAAGGTCCAATGTGGTAGTGAAGGTTACATCCAAATGTACATCAAGAACCTGAAATACTTTTTTTAAAAGTAACATTTTGTTTTACCTACCTGACTTAGTATCTTGTGAATTATGATACAGTAGAACACTTGCAATAATTTTATTTCATGATGAAGCATTGCCCTGGGTGATAGAGTGTCTTGAAGTGAAAGAAAAGGGGCTTCTGGCTGGAATTTGGTATATCGTGCAGTCTGCAACAGAGTTTCTCAGCAAGGACAAGACACACATGGGTTTATGCGCTAGCATCACAGCAAGCTGAGGTAGACACCAACCAAATTAGGAGAAGAAGAGAGCTGGGGCTGTGCCTCCCGAGCAGGGGAAGTGTTGCTCACTTTTAGACAAAAGCAGCATTTCTAGTAAGCGAATCACAAAGGATTCTCCCACTGCTTGAGTCAGCAAGAGCAATGTTAACTTGTCTCATCCAGCAGAAATTTTCATCACTCTGAGCTTAGTACATGCAGTTGACCCGGTGCAATCCTTCAGGAGGCAACATTTATCTAGGCAATATCCTAGTGTCAGTAGGCAAAGCAGCAGCACAGCAGCACCCATGTAACCGAAGCCCAAGCATGCCATCGCATGTAATGAACGCTGCTCTACACAAAGTGACCGAATCTGTGGAACCAAGACCCAGATGAGCTGTTGCAGCTATTAACTTTCTTTGTCTTTATCCTTTTCATTATGTTTGAGAGCTTGGTTCCAGGCTAGCAGCCTGTAGCAGCCGGCAACAAAGATGAAGTTTTGCCGAGATGCAATCCCCAGAGAGAAATATGTGACAAAATTGTGTGCACTGGGTAATGTCCTGTTTATAGCTTGTGGTTGGAAATGGCCTTATCTATGTTACTTCATACACTGAGAGAGTGATTAAAGCCTCATTTTAATTTCCTTTTGTACCTCACTCTTATCATCCAGATAATTTCTGTGTCCTTAATCAACATTTGCAGGAGTAAACAACGCTATGCTAATAACAGTGTTGTGCCATAAACATTTCTTAAGTCAAGAAATGTTTTGACAAGGAGAGTAAATGTTAGAGTGTCCCATTTTTGGAGACAGAAAAATGGAAGAAGAGACTGGTAAAGTGAGTGGTCTGTGATTACATTAGTCTGTGTCGGACTGGGTATTCCAAGCTGTTCTGTATTTAAGCACCAGACAGTATTTTGCCTCAGGTTTCACAGCTCAACATAAAAATCTCTTGCGTGAATTAGTTTATAGATTTTAGTATGAAGAAAAAAAAAAACAAACCACAAACCGAAAAAAAAAACCCAAACCAAAACTAAAACCAAAAACCAAAACACTCAGCTTAAGGAAAGATTTAAGTTGAAGGACAATTGTTTCTGTAACAGGGCAATGGAAGACTAGAGAGATACACCAGTTGCCACTCATTACCTGTTCCACAAGTTAAAAACAGAGATGATGAACAAGCTTGTTAACAAGAATGACACCCTGAGCAACCATGAAGCACTTGCTGAAACAGTTGGGATTTTAGTGCCAAACATCTTGATCTTATCACTATCACATTATATGGCTAAATAATACAGAAGTGAATGTGATGAGTTCTTTCCAGCGACGATGTTATCCCATAAATGGAAAAGTGTGGAAGATGGAATGTGCTATCTAAGCATAAAATATAGATGTAGGCCTTAATTTCCACTAAAATCAATGAGCCTGGCTTGTACTTTGCACTTGCATAGCACATTCCATCTTCCCTATGCTCTTGCATCACTAATTAAAAAATTCAAAAGCCGAGATAGGGGCAGCAGCTGCAACATCCAACAAGCAATCCAGAGTCCAGGACCTGAAAAAAATACTGCAAGTTTTTCATAAGAGGATAAATGGTAACAACCCTAAAGGCCTAAGACAATTCCATCATCTCTGTCTTGTATTCTTCCAGTTTATTATCACTCCAGTATCATGCCACTCCTGTCAGATGCTCTCAGTTTAGATACCCTAGATCGAAGTCTACTCTGAGTGCAGATCTCAGCTTAAGAAACTTGGTGAGAGATCTATTTTTGACCTCCTGTGTTGTTGTGATTTACCTTTCTAAATTACATCCCTGCGTTGCCTGAAGGGATGACTTTTTTATTTTTGTTTTGGTTTTGGGTTTGGTTTTTTTTTGAGTGCCACTATGACTCAGCTTGCCTATAGTCACCAAACAATGGGAAGGTGACAGTTTCTGGCAGAGCACATGAGACATTTTATCACTGCAACAGACACTCAGAATGGTTTGATTTCAGGGGGAAAATATGCCCCATCAAATTGATAAATGGACCAGACAAGAAAAACTGATATCAAACCAACACTTCAAACACTGTGAAACATTTTACTGTACACATGTACATCAACAGTAACAGTAACAGTGTCTGACAGTGAAAATTGTCTCTCTACATCCTGATTCTGGTCAGAATTAAGGCTTAGCCATTTGGAAGATATTTAGGTGTTATTTTAACCTGGTGACCCTCAAGAACTGTCAGAAAGCCTGTTCTCACAAGAAAAAAATAATGTAAATATTGCAGATAACTGAAGAGTGGAGACTTCATGGAGCAAAACAACCCCTGATCCAAAGCTCTGTTAAGACAAAACTCTCCTTGGCCTCTATGAACTTTGAATAAACTTGAAAGCAGATCATGGATATCGTATTACTTCAAATACTTTATTTTCTGCATAAATCCTGCCTGCAATGTCAATAAAGGAAAGAGACCTAATTATTATCTGGGAAACTGCTGCCTGATGCACTGGGGAGAGATGCCACACATTCCTCCTGTGCTTTCCTACTTTGATTCTTAGAAGATGGAATATTTGGTTTTGTTTTTCTTTCAGTAGATAATATGCCAACATTAGCTGATACGGGGCTGTCACCTGCTCACTTTTTAAAAGTAAGTTACTACAATCTCACTGTTTGATCTTGCTGATTGGCACGTCAGAGAAATATATATCTGTAAAGGGACCTGCACTGGCAATCGGTACACCAGCATCAAATTAAAAAATGTTTTCTGTCATGCAGATGACAGACTGGCTAAGCCAAATTAGAGAGAAGTCCAAGAAGCTGTTGTGCCTTTCTCTCTGAAGTGAGCAAACATTTTCCCGTCAAGTATTTCTATGCAACAAAATCCAAGCAGAACACCCAGGGAAACCAGAGAAGAACTGAATTCTGCTCACTGTGATTTGATTGACACTTGGGTTGTCTTCGCTTAGTTGCTGAGGAGACCTGTGTGGGAAGTGGGACCTTTCCCAAGTATTGCAAGGCCACCTGTGACTTTGACCCTCCTTTCCTTCTGCAAGGTAAATGGTACCATGGGGATTCCTGTACTGGAGTGCTGGTGTGTCTATCCCTCTGCTTGAGCTCGGGGAAATTGCATTAAATTGGTTAGAGATTGAGCTCATTCAGTAAATCACAAGCAAAAGGTTCTTGAATTATTTCCTACACACTTACAGATCCATTGCCCATATTCTGCCTTGCCTTCTGTAGCTGGCCCATCACTTACCAATTTGTTTTCTGTTGCTGACCCAGGAACCTGCAATATATTGACCAGTACATGGGAGCTGGAATATTTTGAATAAACTAGGTCTAAAGAGAATAAGACATGGCAGGCTGCTTTCTAGCTGAGACATTCCTAAAAGACATATTGAGGGAAGTGGTAATTCAAGAGTAACTGGACAGGAAATTGGCCAATCAATGGAGTTTGATGTTTATATATAATTTCACAACATGCTATTATGCTAACCGCTTGATTGGCATATATTTATATTGTCGTGGTTTCCAAGCACTCAGGAAATGTGGACCCAAGGAAGGGGTGATTTCTCTGGGAGATGAAATAGTTGTCAAATACAAAGAGTACTGATTGCTGTTCCACTTTGCTTACCCGTTTCTGCTGTCCTTAACAAGACAGATGAGATGGCAAAGCCCAGTGCAGCTGACAGGCCAGAGATGAAGAACAACATTTTCTGAACCCAAGGAAGTTAACACCTTTACGTTTATGGGTTTTTGACCGAAGTGCTTCCAAAATCTGTTGCAAAAACTCTCAGCCCTAACCTGCTTCCCGCACCACTGTACAGGGTGGAGCTGAGCATGTGCTGGCTATGGTGGGTCTGCACTTGTCTTTAGCTTCCATTAATCCTGTGCAATCACGCTGTCTCCTCACAGAGGAAGGGTTTTCACTCCAAATAAGCAAAAAAACCATTTCATATTGGTCCTTGCTTATCATGGTTAGTCCTGTCCTTATAAATAACATCAATAGTTCAGTAGCTTTTGTACTTTTGCCACACGACCACTTAGTCAGTTTCCATCAATCACATGCTGAAATAAATCTCTGATAGAATCAAATTAAGTGCTCTGTCAACAGTTTACATCACTTCCTGAGCTTGGCCCCTGAACAAGGACTCTCGCTGTTTACTGAATATTTACTCCATGCTACCCACTGCACAGCGCACGCGGTTGCTCTGATCCAGAATCCCCATCCGTGGTGAGTCTTTTAGCACGTGGAAAGGAGAGGTTTATAAATAACGGCGCTGTCAGAAAACGTCCTCCAGCACTTCCCTTTGCAGTATTTACTAACAGCTTTTCTATGTTATTTTTTATTATTTATCTTGAGATTAAAATCAGACTTTATTGTGTCATGTTTAATATTCTACAGGAAAATATATATAAAACAGATCTTGTCTCACCAACTGCCATTCACAAATTGCCTGCGAGATGCTAAACAAAGTGACATGTGGCCCAGAAAGTCATTATATGCTATGATAGATCCAATTGTGCTCTTCCCTTGTGTATTCTTTATATAAACTCTGCCCTTAAGGTTACTTCCATGAAAAGGAACATTCAAGGAGATAGTCCCTGTCCTGGAAATGGTTGCACGGACACAGCTCTCAACAGGTGGTTCCTGTTATTTGTCCCTGAATTCAAAGTAAGCCCTACAGAACAGCTCTGTGCAGAGTATTGTGGTCATTTGGAAAAGAGGGTAATGTCTCTGAACATCTGCAGAGTAAACGTATCCAAACGAGGAATTAGTAAGCTTATCTAGAAGTGTTGCACTGGGCTCCTTCTGCCTTTGATTATGAGCAGGACTTGGTGTTAAAATCCCATCCTTTATTCCTTTTCCACAGCTTTCCACTAGACCAGAAGTGGGAAGAATGACTATAGATTCACAGAATCCTAATTATATATCTCTGCTGTTGTAGATGATATATGGCATTTGTGGTGTAAAACTCCTAACCAATTTCAGTTTGGTTTTTTTTACTTCTATGGCAAATAATTATCATAATAGCAAGAAATATGAAGATTATAAATGGAAAACCTTTCTCTTTGTAAATGAGGCCTTGTCTTCTTGCAAAAATTGAAACGAAAATCTGTGGTAGCTATAGTAGAATTGTGTACAAATGCATCTTTTATTTGTTTTTCAGTTTTGTGAAGAAATATTTCACATTCTAAAACATTTCCTCTGCAAAGAGGAAATGCTGAAGTGGAATTTTTCTAGGAATTTCCAGGAAGAATCTGAATGTAGAATTTTTTTTTTTTGACCCAAAAGAGACTTCATGGCTTTCCGTTTGTAAGCTTTCTCTATATGTCTCTCTTATTCTTCTTAGAAAATATCTTAATGTTAATGTGTAAAGGGACTTAATTACTCACCTAATCACCACATTTCCAGGGAAATTGATTAGTTTAAAAACAGGCACCTTCTGTGAAGAAACTCTTAGCTTGAAGTTTTCTACACATATAAGGATTTTTAAGGTTTTGTACAATTTTTAATGTAGTTTTACGTTTACTTGATATCATTCTGCACAGTTCTACCTGAGAACTCACCAAAACGAATTTCTAGATGAATTTTGCTTGATACGACATATTGCCATGTCTGTGTGATCCAGGTGTGCCTCTCTACTGTTCAGCACATCTTCCCACTTCACAGGCATGTCACTACCTTGATGACATTGTTTTTTCACAGTCAGGCCCAGGAAGTGTATAAATAATGAATGGAACAGGATGGTGGCACAAACTTTTTAAGGAAGTGCAGAGACTGTGACGAAGGTGGATCTAAGAGGTAACAAATTTCTTCTGTCAGAACCGCTCGCATTTCTAAAGAACACACACCCTGCTGTTCCTCTGTATCTGCATGAAGCCTACTAAGATGTCAACTCAAAATGATGGGAAGGTCCTTGTTCTCCATCCTAAGAGCTCTGAAGAAGCTATTGATTTTTTTTTTTTTTTTGTAAATAATAAGCCCAGTTGCAGGAGGACCATAAAATGTCACATTGCTCCTACTGAAAGTGCTACCACGTAATGACAGTAGCTTTGGTTTTATTTAATTTTATGATTAAAGTTTTTATTGATTTCCCTGCAGCACAGAATATATCAATATCTTTGGTTTCAGAAGAGCATCCAGTAATACAGAAATAGAGAAGGACTCAACACAGAAGCAAGTGCTTTGTTGTAAATTTATGATATCTCCGTAGTGAATGCTCTGAGCCTGCTGCCAGCAACACCTTTCCATTGCGCAGCTCAGCCTCCGTTGTCAAACCCGGTCCCTTCAGAACCTCACGGTTTCACACGACTGTGTTTTTAACCAGAAAAAAAAGATAGTCTAGGAGTCAGTAGGAACTGATATTATTATATAGAAAGCTTTTAAGCCATCAAGTGAATTCCATTAAAAGTCACTGTAAATCGTGTGTGCTCATCCCTCCTCTGTCACTGGCAGGCTGTGGCACGCTGCCTGGGAGAGGAGGAGAGAGGTCCTTCCACTGGAGCCTATGGGGACAGGTATGCTTCACACTTGTGCAGAATTATGGCCTCCCTGGGTTCAGGGTGGATGACAAAAGCAAAGTCTGGGCCACTGGAAGACACACCTGTGACTTTTCTAATCTCTAGAAAGACGTGGACCTGTTAGAATGGGTCTAGAGGACGGCCACAAAGATTATCAGAGGACTGGAGCACCTTCCTTGTGAAGAAAGGCTGAGAGAGCTGGGAGTTTTCAGCCTGGAGAAGAGAAGGCTCCATGGTCACCTTATTGTGGCCTTTCAGCACTTAGAGGGGCTCATAAGACAGATGGAGAGAGGCTTTTTACTGGGCCTGTAGTGGTAAGAAGAGGGGTAACAGTTTTAAACTAAAAGAGGCTAGATTTAGGTTGGATATCAGGAAGAACCTCTTTACTGTGAAGGTGGTGAAACACTGGACCAGGATGCCCAGAGAAGCTGTGGATACCCCATCCCTGTAAGCGCTGAAGGTCAGCTTGGATGGAGCCTTGAGCAGTGTGGCATAGTGAGAAATGACCCTGTCCATGGCTGGGGGTGAGGGGGACGGGTTGGATGATCCTTAAATGTCCNGGAAGAACCTCTTTACTGTGAAGGTGGTGAAACACCGGACCAGGATGCCCAGAGAAGCTGTGGATACCCCATCCCTGTAAGTGCTGAAGGTCAGCTTGGATGGAGCCTTGAGCAGGGTGGCATAGTGAGAGATGACCCTGTCCCTGGCTGGGGGTGAGGGCAGGGGTTGGATGATCTTTAAAGGTCCCCTACCCAAACCATTCGATGATTCTATGATTCTATAAACCCGTGATATAGATTCAGATGGTTTCTGGTACACAGGACTTCAAACAAAGCCACTTATCCAACACATTTTTCCCCCAACGTTGTTGTTTCAACAACAAACATACTGGCAGCCTTGCATGGGGAAACGGCTACAGCCCACCCACCCCGAGTACATGTGCATAGTTCCTGGTGTGTCGTGAGGAGACAAGGCTGTGTAGGATTAGTGAATTAATAAATGACACAGGTAGAAAATGCTAACATAGAAAATACAACCCAAGTGCCCTAGAGAACTTGAAATATTTTGGAATAAACAGAGAAAGAGACAAAGAAGAAACTGAATTCATAGAAGGAATCTCCAGATAAACCAGAGCAGAATTCACCTGAACGCACATGTTGGTTTATTTCAGACAGGAAGGAGGTTGCCTAACAGCCTCTTTGACAAGCCTCTGTCTGATCAGCTCCCATTTCCATTTGAGAGAGAGAGTCACCTCCAAGTGGTTTGTAACGGGTTAATCAATTATTAATAATGTCTGAAGATCTAATCAGTGCAAGATGCTACGCCAGAGCTAGATGTAAGCATGCTGGTGTGAAGACTCCTGTTGGTGATGAACCGTGGATAAAAGCGACCTGTTGACCTGTTGGACTGCTTAGACTCTTCTTAAACATCTACGAATGTGTCAGCAAACCTCTGAATGCATTTTGCAAGTAAATCTTTAGTAGAAAATGTAATTCTTTTTCCTTTCCTTTCATCAGTCCATTGCTTTCAAACACTAAAATGACAGCACAAGACCCGGTTGCAAAGGCGTAACTGCAAGAACCACTGGCAGTGTTTACAGGAAGACCTACACAAGGGTGCTGTGTCCCGTGCCGGGAGAGCGGACAGGGTGAGATGGCTTCTCCTCAGCAAAAACAACATGCTGAAAGAATTCCATCAACACAGATGAGCTTCATTTTTGCTACAAGGGTGGCCATTCCTCTTGACCCTAGAGCCACATGCCCTGATCTTTGCGTGGCTGAGAGCCATGAGACACACACCTCAGAGACCCGAAAGGAAAGGGACCTCCAGGAGCGTTGCAGAGCAGGAAACACTGACTGCTCCCCGGGGCCCTGCCGCCACGGCCGAGGCCAGGGTGGTCTCAGTGATCGCTCTGCTCTGTCCCCTGGTGACCCCACCTCCATGGCAGTTTCAGCTGCCTTGCCCGTCACTGCCAGGGCTTTGCCTTGCCCGGCAGGATGGAGCTCCCACCTTGCCTTGCCTGCACAGCCGCAGGTTTAACCCCCACATTTCAGCTGCTTCAGAGCCTCAAGCCACTAAAGAACAAAAAGGAAAAACAAATTGGAGGAAGGGAAGTGTGCTTACTCTGCTAACGGTGGCTGTTATCCCATGCCATCTTTGTCAGTTTGTCCCATCCATCTCTTTCTTATTGTGTGTAGATTAGGTGACCTCTTGGGCAGAAATCCTGTTTTCACAGTGTGGTCACTGCAATTCCTAAGCAAATGGATAAAAAACTAACACACATCCTTGTATCTAAGTAAATCTAACAGGGAGCCACATTCACCTAATGGACCAGTGCCACAATCCTCTCGTCTTGGCAAAACTTTAAACTCCTTGGGAATTTTTCCTCAGAGGTTATGAGGCACTATTCCTATTATGGCTTTTAAACCGGGTTTGTTCCACTCTCAGTTCATGTTCAAACCACCAATGACTAGTTAATAATAATATTATTAAGGTCTTAAACCAGCATGTTTTAGTGCACAGATGCATGTTCTCTTTTTAAGCATGGGCAGAACCTTTCTATCATGCCAAGCTTAGTTTCAGATATCTTAACCCCACAGAAACCTCACCACTCCTCACTGGAACACCACAAAACCCCTAACAAGCAGACGGAAACATTTGTTCCTCCTTTCCACTTCCAGAACGTCTGATAATTCAGGACCCACCATAAATATTTCCTGGCTGACTTTGCCTTACACATGAACTGTGTTTTGATGGTTTTTTCCCCCTTCCCTTTTTTTTTTTTGCCTTTTTTACAAGCATTGTTGCAATTTGTCAGCAAGCAACCTGGGCCAATCTCACCAACAGCTTAGTTAACAGCTTATGAAGTGGAATGATGTAAGGGACCACTCCAAACAGGGTCAATTCAAACAGGCTGCCAAGTCTGTAACTCAAGGGGCTTGGACTGGGTTGAGGGGAGGCACCAAGCAGTGTGGGCTTGCAAAGATTGCTGCCAGGTGGGCTACAGATGTTCGGCTTCAGTCCGCTTGCATGGCGTTCACCTGGGGAGATGCTGATTCGGTCCCACGCACGTAGAAAATCCGCATGCATCTACACGTTCACCCTGCTAAGGCCCCTCTCTGGCTCTGCTTTCTGAAGTGCTAGGCTTTATAGGTAGAGTCAAATGGCTTCGCAGGAAGCCGCAGTGCTGCTTGTGTCAGCCCTGAGTTTGAATCCCTTTAGTCAGCTATCTCAAAGGACTAAAACCAGTGTCCCCTGCTGTAGATGGAAGCCGTGTTTCACAGCACATGCAGCTGCGGTCACTGTCTTCCAGCTGTTAAATGAAGAAATACCATGTGAACACTTGGTCTGGTTTCAAAGACCCAAAAACACTGGCCAAGAAAAATGGTACATCACGGTGCTGCCTGGCCCTTTGCCAAGACAAAGAAACTTGTAGATTTCTAGGGACAAGAGGCCATGTGAAAGGAATTTTCCTTCTTTCAAAGGCACATCAAAATATACCAGAGGGTTGGTTTGTTTTTATTTATTTATTTATTGTGTGCTCTTGGCAATGGTTTGATTGATCACTAATGCAGTATCAGCATTGAACTCACATCACTTAAAGAACCCAGAAAAAAAGGCAAAGGGGGATATTTTAAAACTGTAGGTCTGAGGTGTAACATAGAAGTTTAAGGCAGAATACTTTCACATGAAGAATAACAAGTAGATGGATAAGTGTCCCCAAAAGGCAATTAAAGATAGAAGTTTATAAGGAGGACAGGATTATTCTGTGGCAAAGGCTCAAGAAAGAAAAAATAATTCTATTGGAGCAAAATGGTTGGTTTGGGTTTTTTTTGACTGAGACTCAGACACCGGCAGGGCCTTTTCCCCCAGGCAAAGTGTTGTGCCGTGGAGCAGAAGTTCACAAGTTCTCCCTGCAAGACCTACGTCAAATCCCCAAACAATACAGATCCAACGCTCTGCTAATGGCCAATATTAATTCAGAGATGACAGTGCTCTGCACAGGACTTTCCTCACTACCTGAGCTAATGCATGTGTCACCCCAGGGAGCTGCAACCATGACCTCTTTTCATTACCTTCCAAAGAAGGATGATTCCAGTGCATCTCATTTGGATCAGAAACAACCACATGCGTATTAAGAAACTGTCTTTAAAGTCAACTGAAAATTTAATTAGAAATGAAGCACAAAATAGTGAACTTGCTCCTTGTTTTTATTTGTCTGTTTCTCCAGGAGGATGGAGAGAGATGTTTAAAAAGCCAGGCAGGGGAATATAGGACACCCAAAAAGAGATCAAGTCCTTTGGGGAGAGTTATATTTTCTTCACTCTAAAGCATCTTCTGCAGTCAGCTGTGCAAAACGTCTGCCTTGGGCCAGCTCCTGAGCTCTGTACATGGGAGACTGAGTGCCAGACTCTCCTGCAGGAAATGAGTGAGACTGCAAAGAGATTTCGACAATACAAGAGAAATTCAAACCACGTTAGTTTATTGGTTTGTTGGTTTAATGTTGATATTACATTAAAGGTCAAAGGTACATTAGATGTTAGGGGAAAGAAATATGCTGGTGAACAGATAAACGCTATGGAACCCCCAGTAATGAACAAGGTCCGTATGTATAGTTTGTTCATAAGAGAACAAACTTTTTTCCTCCAATCTGAAAAGACTAAATTCCTTTTTTGCTAAATCTACATTCAGGTTTTATGAGCCAAGGGAAACTCCCATTGAGCTCAGGGCGAGTTTCCTCTGAATAAGACCCTGGCCCATTATTTTGTCCTTCTTTACCTTGAAAATCCCCTTCAGCTTAATGTGCCCTAAAACTCGGTGCTGGAGTCACCCCATACTGACCACACTTCTGTCAGCAGAGGACATGCTCCCAGGCCCTTTTGCCTGGTTCTCGGAAACATTTCCGTTTCCACTCGTTTTTCTTGCTCCCATTTCTTTGTGTGTACAAAGCTAACGGAGGAAGTTAAACTTCCTGTATGTGTTAGTCTGAAATAGCATCCAAGGACTGGAAGAAGTGGTTGTATCATGGACTTAGTCCAAAGCTCTAGGAAGTCAAGGGAAAGATTTTCATGACATCACCAGCTCCAGGATTACAGTCTATTTGCAATAGAGAACTTGAGAAAGATATTTGCCATAGAACACTAGCCAGACTGCCTTTGCTGAGAATATCCTACAGATCTTCAGTAGAAGAAAGACTAAAATCAAAGCCATCATAACACATGGTTAGCTGTATTGCATCTCATATGGAACATGCTTAGGAATCACCATCGGGAGATTACTGTGCAGGCAAAATGCTTTTTCAAATTGAAGCCAAATACTGATTAAAGGAAGCTGAATGCTTTATGCATTGACCCCTCCCACAGACATATCCTGCATTTCTATTCCCTTTGTGCTCCAGCAGTCCTCTGTGGCTGCTTCATTATTCCATTCAAAGTGTCCATCCAGATGCTGAAGAATCAGGACTGGTTGATGGCCTCGTTTGCTCTGAGTGCAATTCTCTGAGTGCAACCCCCCAGCCAATTCTTTATCCAGTGGGTGGTCCATCCATCAAATCCACGTTTTTCTAATTTGGCCACCAGGATGTTGTGTGGGACAGTGTCAAATGCTTTGCAGAAGTCCAGGTAGTTGATATCAGTTGCTCTTGGTTTGAAGAGTCAGAATCAATATGACACTGAACAATTCTAGGAAAGAAATGTGAGTATTGTCATTAGTCACAGCCTTAAAAAAAGGTTTTTTTAAACCCCTTCAGGGGTGTCATGTTCTGTGAAGAACTTTAGAAAGGTGAGCCTACCCAAGGAAAAAGTCACAGCCCCCACCAGCAGCAGCTTCATCAGGCCCCGTGCTGAGGTTGAGCGTTAATTACCCCCTTGCCCCTTCCCCATGAGCTGTTGCACCAGAACAGCCACTGGGACAAGAGGCGTCAGGGCCTGGCAGGGGAAAGGAGGGGGTGAGCTGTGACTCCCAGCTTGAGAACTTTCTTTGAAGGGCTGCCAGACTAGGATCTTTCACCAGTAATAACATTTGTTTCCTAAAAAAATCCAGAAGTAATGAATTACAGTGAGTACAAGGTATTGTACGCTTTGCGGTGTGATGATGAGAAGATGTTATCGTTCCATTTCACGTGTTTGCAGACAGTTAGTTGTTACTCTGGGTAAGTTACAGACAGCTTTTTTTTCCGTTGAATGCTGAAACTTTATCTTCTTGTCAAAGGCTGGTGTGCGGGTGAGTGCACAAGGGAAAGGAGAAGAGGCTGTTTGCCTTTCTGGCTGCCCTTCCTGCCTGGTCCAGGATCCATCCTCAGGTTCTGCAGTGGGAATACTGACACTGAGAGCAACACTGGGGAACAGAGAAAGGCAAAAATACCAGGAGCCTTTTTGGTTAGTATTTACAGCATCCACTCAAGATATTCTTCTGGAATATACCAAGGGCTTAGGATGAGACACAGCTCTGAGTTCTCCAGAAAATAACAAATATTTGTAAAACGCTTGTGCTGTGGAGTTCTGTATCTGTTACTGGACTACCAGGGCAATCTTCTTCCAAATCCTACATCCCGATGAATGGTGTGGCTTAACAGGCAGCATAAAGGAAGCCAGACCTTTTTTCTTAATCTGAAATCATCATAAATCTTTAATTTCAGGGTGCTTTGTTCTAGTTTTCATGCTGTTCTGTATTTCCAGGTTCCATCTGGTACCTGAAAAGAGAAAGTTGTGAGCATCAGTTATGTCAATACAGCTGAAATGGCAAAGAACAAAGGAAAATCCCAATTAAAAAGCCAGCCACATTTTAGATGGACATCCAATCTTGATGAGATTTTTAATATTTCTTTGAGACTTTCCAATTTGCATTTCAGGAAATAATTCTTGTATTTTTTTCTTTAAATGCAAAAGCCACTGGACAAACTAAATCTTAAAACAAAAACCAAAAAAAAAAAGAAAAAAAGAGATATTTGTAACGCAACATCAAACAATTGTTCTATTGGCACACTTTCTAATGGTTTCTTTATGCAAACTTCATAGCCTTCACACCGTTCCCTGATTCTGTTGTTTCCAGTACATTTATTTCAATGAAAGCAGCTGTAAGCCTTTTAAACAATTCTGGATATTGATCCTTGTTCTCGTGCTTTAGGATGTGCAGCCATACAGAGAGCTTACAGGTACTGCTAGTGGATAGCATAAACAGAGCATCCTCCTCTTCAAGCTACACCATTTGCCAGCCCTGCCTGAATACACCGTGTTTATCGTACATTTCAATACTTCTTTTTATTTCCTGCAGAGATTTTTTTTTATGTTGCTAGATAGACGAACAAGAGCACTGAGTAAATTGCTTTGAATAAACAAGAATTGACCAGATCCTTTACCTGCACCTGAAACAGAATAAAATCTAAATCCTCTCAGGTGTTTAAACAGAAGAGTTTGCATTCTTCCACCTTCTGGTTTAATCCAGTGCTGTGAGGATTATCCTGTTGGTATACCAATCCAGTCTCAATCCAGCAATACTGCAGCCTTTCAGGAGACTCTGTTGTGGCAGGATTTCTAGCCTAGTTTCTACTCCATGTGTTCCAAATTTGCAGGCTTTTATTTGGACCTCTAAATCTCAAGATATGAACAGAGGTAATCTGAGCTTTGGGCAAAATTGGCTGCTGAATCCCACACTGTGGCGTGAGTCCCATCTCTAGGTTTGAGGTATGTTTGTCATCAAACTAGAATAGTGATAGTATCATACAAAATTGTCTTCAACTTCTATCTCAGCAATTTCAGTACCATAATATTTGTATAATAGCAACATTTACATTGCTTTCTTGTCTTCTCTACATCTTCAAAGCATGTGCAGGATTTATTATTATCGTTATTCTTCTTTGGTATGTTATCTGTCTCCCCATCTTTGTTTGTTTTGCTGAGAATGAGAAAGTGAAGCAGACGCAATAAGTTTTGGTTCTGACTTTGCAAGCTATGAGATCTGCAATCACACTCACCTTTTTCAGGAGAGAACATCGTAATCTTTGGCCATATGTTAAGAGGATTCTGTGACTTGCTGAACTTTAACAGAAATGTCAGCTTCCCTAATCAAAGGATGTGTCAGGGTTGCTCTTTCAAATGCTGGAGATACCATCTCAAACACTTCATTTATGGTGTCAGATACTGAAAAGGATTTGCTTAAGATTGCTGAGGCCATTGAGAATCATATCCTTAATGTTGTGTGCTTGGTATTGTCCTATTTGTCTTAGTAACCTTATCTCCTAGCAAAGGAACAAGATGACAAGGATATTTTCTCTAAGGATCTTTACCCTCCTGTGTTGCATGTAAACTCTGCACAGAGAGCTTGCAACAAAGCAAATTAAAAGATGTGGTTTCTGTTACCCTTCTCACGGGCTTTTGTGTGACACTGATGAATTCTACCACTGTGAATGGGCTACTCTATGAATAGCTACAAAAAGGTTGGAAATTATCAGGGTGGAGGCTTTATAGGTTTTTTTCCTCTAAGAAGTGAACACTGGAGCTATCCCATGGCCTCTTTGCACGATGTGATTCAGCTCTTCCAGCCAGCCCCTGGCAGTAGGGTGCTAGCAGCAGACACAGTCCCATATAAAATGTCCTGAGATATGTTCTGAATAGAAGCTGAAGTTTTAAAAATGTATTTAAGGGCATGATTGTTTCCTTTTGAACGTATGAGTTTGCATACTACAAGCAGTTTCACATATATCTTACTTTTAATTCACATGGGAAAGATATTCACTGAACTATTTTCTTTCCTTTTCTCATGGAGGAGGGAGCTGCTGCACCCATCTATGCTTATGCTTTTGTTAACTCTCTTCAATAACCCAAGCTGAACTTAGATTTTGCACCTTTCTTGCAACCCTGTTTTTTGAGGCAGATTTTTCCCACTCAGGACTGAAATAGAACCGTTTGCTGAGCATTTTTAAACACAAGCATGTTTATTCAAATCTTCACCTGTTACAGAATTATGCCAGTTTCATTAAAACAGACATTAAGGAAATGTAAAATTTCTTTTGTAAGCCTTGTGCTGTGGATTGAAATTGCTTTTCCTCATGCTGGTGCACGGCAGCAGGCAGCACAGCTTCCCCCCCACCCCATGCTGTGCGTGGGGGTGCCGCGGCCACCACAACACGAAGCCACAGTGGCCACGGGCTGTGGCAGTGCCCCGATGCAGGCTGTGTTTGCCAGAGTGTAAACCTGCTCCTGGTTCCTTCCAGGGGACAGGAGGCAAAACAAAACCAAGCAGACTTTACACACATACACAGCTGTTGGAAGAATCGTAGAATCATTAAGGTTGGAGAAGACCTCATGGATCGTCAAGTCCAACCCAACACCACCTAACTCACCGAACCATGTCCCCAAGCACCACATCTACACGTTGAAGAGGCTCAATTCTCAAAAGAAAACAAGGCTTCAATTTCCTAAGCCCTGTCTGAGGCAAAAAAAAAGGTCAGACCTGCCCTTCTTGCTTGGAATTCATACCCAGAAAGATGCCCAAGTCACAGTCTCAGGCACAGGGCGAGTAATTAGGGGTCCTGGCGCTGACTCCAGCTGCTTGACCAGACCAGATGAAGGCAGAGCAGGCTCATAGAGGGAGATAGTGGTGTTGTGTGCTTCATCCAGTCTGTTTTATAAACAAAAAAAAAAAATCAAATCTGGAGGAAAGGAATCCCCAAACTTCCTGTTTTTCCAAAAGCAAAGCTGCTTCAGAGTCATCTCAAATTAGAAAGAGGATACAAAAGAGACGACTCATTTGGTTGATATAGTTTAGCAAAGAACTTCGCTGCAAAATCCACAACTCAACATTTTCTTTCTTTCTAAATACTTGCCAGCAAACAAAGGAAATGTAGTTTAAAACTGTGTGAAGGAACTCTCTCTCCTCCCTCCCCTGCCCATTTGCTTCCCTAACACTATTTATCTTTGTGCAGATAACCAAAAGTCCCAGCCACAACTATACCCCATAGCACAGATATAATTCAAACAGACACTAAGAACCACTCTGCAGAGTGCATTCCCACATTATTTAGCCTCATTAAGGAGAGGATTTGGTACGGATATGAATAACGAGAGAGGCTTATAATAGCTAAAATAAATTTGTCCAGATAGAAAACTTCATGCTTCATGTTATAGGTCAATCTCTAATTTCTAGGGGTTAGAGTGAATCTTTCATAAGGGTAGATTATGCTACTGCTCCTTTCCCTGGAGTATCTCTTACTGTCTTCTGACGTTCTGCTCTTAGCCAGTGCCGGAGGGAAGGTAGTGCATTTGATGTCTTTGATTCCATGAAGCAGTTCCTGCTTCTTGATGATTTATATTCAAAATAGGCCAGAAAGGTTAAGAATGGGAGAAATAAAATAATATCATTCTTACTTTAGCAATTGAAGACCAGGTCTTGGACACTTTTCTGAATTTGTGGTAAAGTCAGAGTTCTTCATTATCTTATCCACAAGAGCAACCTTATTCTTGACCAGTATTTTTCTTTTTACAGAACAGGATCCTTGGCTTCGGTTTTGTTACAGAATGAAAATCACAAAAAATCTGCCGTATCTTGAGTCTCCCAGAATTCATCAGAGTTTGGTTTTCAACTGGGATGCAGTAAAGTTGGCTCATTTGTTACTGATATCACTTCCAGAACGTGAATAGCCATTGAAGCTGAAATTGTCACAATATTCTTGCAACAACTGAGCTATGTAATAAATGCCTCATAGAGGAAAGGGTAAATGCTTTTAAATACTTGATGGATTTTTTTTTTTAAAGGGGCTATAAATTTGTATTTGAAAACAGGAAAAAATTTGCCACGTGATTTGTTCTTTCAAAATCTTTGTATTCCCTGTCTCTCTTATAGAATCATAGAATCACAGAATGGTTTGGGTTGGAAAGGACCTTAAAGATCATCCAGTTCCAACCCCCCTGTCCTGGGCAGGGACACCCTCCACTTCGCTCAGATCTGCCTGATGCAAGCACGGGAACTGGGCTGTTCAGCTTTATTATCATGCAAAACCAGATGGAGCCTGACAGAAGGACAACCTCAGAGCAGAGGTTTTCACCCCTCCAATATGTGAGAAAGGATGATCCGCAATTGTCCACCTTGCAAAATCTGCATGGTTGTCGGTGAAACAAAGGCAAGGAAGTACATTTCCCCTCCTTAAATATACATCGTATCTGCCCTGAGGTTTCAAAAATGAATTAAATTTCTTTCGTTCTGGTCTTGCTGTTGTACAGAGCGTCTGAAGGCTGCCGCTGCCTTACCCTCCCAGGAATCACCGAAAGGTCTGTCTGGTTTGGTTCTTCAGATAACGTTGTAGCTATTATGTATCTGGTATTTTCCAAATAATATACAGGATATCTATTCACAAAGAATAAAATACCTGTAAAGTGGCAGATGCAGAAGCTTTTGCCTGTATATCCTGAGCTGAGGGTCAAACACGTGGGTCTGTTGCAAGCGTACCCCTTCTCTCTCCTTTAAACCTCACAGCAGAATGACTTGGAAATTTCAGGGGCAAAATAAACAAAGCAGACTGACAAAATCAGAGAAAAGCAGCTTAAGAGGAGCCTGTCAGCACAACCTGCTCCCTTTCCTAACCTGGCAACAATTCTCCCTGGGTTCCTGCTGTTCTCCTGTGTGTTTCCCTTCCAACCCTCGTTTCCCCATGGAGCTCCCTCAGCCCATCCGATTTCGAACATCTGCTGGCGCTGAACTACTGCAACTCTCAATCTGTTTCCCCTTGGCTTCCTTCTTCCTTCCAGTTCATCTTTCTTATTTTTGTCTCGGTGAGACTTCCCTCCCTCTTCTCCCTCTCTTCCCACTGCTGTCACCATTTTCATCTCTCTGCCCCCGGGGGGACACTAGACCTCCTCTCGCTGCTGAGACCTGCACCAGCGGGTCCCCCCACCCCGAGGCAGCCACATCAGTCCGATAGATTGCTGCCACCCAAGGGTCTCTCTTTGCTCCTCCAGGCTAACGGCATCCCTCTGCTTCCCCTTTGGTTGTTCCTTGGACCTGAAATAAGCTGGCTGCACAACCCTGAAAGTGGTGGGAGAGTAACCCAAAGGAAAACCGTGAATGATTTCAGCCAGTTCCGTGAGTTAAACGGGATGACTGAAGCAGGATGCTGCTGTAGAAGCAGGTTTGGTTTTCTTGCCCTCTGTACCTGTAGTTTGCAGGGGCGGCATCACACAACTGGGTGCACAGAGGAGAGGGGAGGTAAAGGAAGAGAGGTTCTGGGGGAACCATTGAGCCCGTATCACGTTAGGCTTGACTGAATCTGTGCCACCACGTGGGATATATCCCATAGGCTGAGAAACACTGCGACCTTGTACACATAAAGCCAATAATACATTGCTTCCTCAAGGCAGGCCTGCCTGCAGGAGGGTGCACTTGCTCCTGCTCGTTCTCATCAACAAGTCTGACCAGGCTGAAGAGAAGCCTGGGAGCATTATAGCAACTCAGGCCTCTGTCTGGAGGAATGCAGAGAGGACTTGGGTTCCCCCACATTCAGCTGAGGGTTCTTGATATGTAGTTTTGTGCTTCATATCGTCAAAAGGCCACATAAACATAAATATCTGTGTTAATTATATTATAATTCAGCCCTAAAGTGGAAGAAGAGGAGACTGCAGGGGTTAAGTGACACGAGCCTACAAAGGGAACAGTCTGAGGTTGGCTCCTGTTCCCACTATTTGTCAAGAACCAGATTTTCAACTCCTTGGTTGGGAGGAATGCTATTAAAGTCAGCAGGGTCTAGTGGCTTCAGTATAAAGCCCAAGTTTAACTTTAAGCTCTGTCACTCCCTGAGTAGCATCAGGCAAGCAATTTACTTCTCTAATGTAAAACAATGGACAACGGTAGTCCATGGGCACATAATTCTTATTCCAGTATAAATTGGAAACCTAATGTTGGGAAAAATTAAGAGGGGAAATAGAAATGAATATGTATAAATAGGGGACTGATTTTAAAAAAGCTTATACTGAATAGTATAAAAGGGATTTGGGGAAGTCAAATGTACATCTGTCCCAAAGGACACCTTTCAGGTCTGTTATCCTCCTATATATTTCCTGCACAGAAGCACAAGCTTATAAGTGACCCATAAATAGGTAACATTGATTTTTTTTTCCCTGATTCTTCAGGTTTTAAAATACTGAAATTAAACTAAGATCTTCCTGATTCATGCAGTGTAAATGAGAGGAATTCAGCCCTGTTAGATATCTGACCTGAAAACAATTATGCATGTTTCCAATGCAGCAGTCTGTCTTATATTCCCTATGTTCTGTAACACCTTGTTGTACCAACAGGCAAGTAGGCAACTTGTCAACAACGACAAACATCCACGGATGTATTGCTAGTGTAAAGTAGTTGTGCTTAATTCCCTTTTTTCCCCCTTGATTTTATGGAGGAATCTTTTGTAGTCATCTTTTTCCATTCCTGTATGTCTGCAGTTGATAAATTATTTCTGTTCACTTTAATCCATTTTTTATTATTCTTCCAGATCTTTTTCTTTTTCTGGTGTTGCTGAAAATAAATCTTTTCAGGAGCCCAGCAGTATATTCAGAGGGATGTTTTGAATAGTATGGGTGTTTCTTCTAGGTGTTAATGAATTAGAAAATAAGGAAACAGTGGTTTGAAATTAGTTAATTGTCTCAATGCTGTTAACTAAATTGTCATGTGTTGGTTTTGACGTTCTCCTCACTTAAGTTTTCATGCTGTCTCTCTGTTTCTATGCTGGGTGCATCAGTGGTGTCCTAATGCACCATGGATTTGCAACCCCATTTCCTATGGGAACAAGGCTTCTGCAGTCAGCTGTTGGGCTTGTACTCCTCTGAATTGTGAACCTATTGGCTGATTTTGACAGAGAGGTAGAAGTCCCAAAGACAATCAAGTTCCTACAAGTGTCTGTAAAACAAGTTGCCACATACAGAAAGACTTGATTGAAGGAAAGGAACTTTATATATGCACATGTGGTCAGACTTCAGAGATTTCAGGCAGAAGAGAGACCATATGAAAATACATCTAAGAGATAAATAAGCTTTAGTGAAATCTCCTTAAAAACCAAAGTCGATCAGCTGAGAAACATAAATCATAGAAAATCAGACTTTATTAATTCTAGGGCTCACCAACATAATTGTTTTGTTATGCCAGCTCAACACTTTCTCATTTTGTTTCCTTACATGACCTTACATCTAGAGTCAGTGTATTTTCATTACAGTTTATGCTCAAAGCAGATCCTCCTGCAGCTGCACTTTTTCCCAGGCTCCTGCTGGTTTCACCTTTACTCCATTTCCAAGTATTTATTTTGTTTAAAATTAATCATGCTCTATCTAGATTTTAAAAGACTGGTAAGTCAACTATTTCGGGACTGTGTCCATGAACAGGACCTATGGCTACATTAGTAAATTAAGCATGCCCAGGAACATTTGCTGGCACTGAGGCAAGCTGGTGCATCCATACTATCGAATTATCTTACCCTTCAGAGCAGGGTGGCTGAATACAAACTGCCTATGGAGAAGGACTCCTTCCCCGTGCTGTTCCTGGGAATTGCTTGGCAGTGTGTCAGCTGGGGTGTTTGTACCTTTGCCAGAAGCATGACAGGCATCATCCCAACAATTTCATTGTATAAATAATCAAGCTCAAGCTCCTGGGAATGTCCCCTGGCCCTGCCTAATTAACCGTATAACATGAAACTCCTGCATCCCTCTCTAAAAGCAGTTTGTGCGTGGCCATCTCTGCTGCCAGTGTGGCAATTCACTGCTCAAATGAGTTGGGCATAACCTATAAGCTGAGCATATGAGCTGAGCATCCCTAACTTGTTCAATTTAGAAAAGAATAAGCTCAGACCTTCCATTTAAATTCGTTCAGATTGTTTTGATCAAGAGAGAAGCTGCACCTCAAACAAACATCTCATCTAATAGCTATAAGGAAAAGGATTTCCGATAGAGAGACTGAGAAGCAGGGCTAAGCAAGGAAGATGTGAATAGAACTGGTCCCACATAGTCCTGAAGTTCTCAGTGGTCATCCTTTTCCCTTGTAGAAGTGTAAATTTCATGGATTTTTCAGTGGAGTGATTTTAATATAAGGCTAACAGGTGCTGATTTTTTCTTCAGAGTATTGTGCATCCTAATTTCTCTTTGATCTCAGCCAGAAGTATTGTCCTCTGCTGGGACTGGGAAGCTCTGTTTGGATTTGTTGTTTTCTAACTTAAGCCAGGTTTCTTTCCTTCCTTCCTTCCCTCAAGTTTTGTCCATGTGTGTCCCTTCCTTCCTTCCTTTTTTCCTTCTTTCCTTCCTTCCCTCCCTCCCTCCCTTCCTTGTACTCCTTCCCACAACACAAAGTACATAACTAATCTTTACACTCCTTTTAAAAGCCACGGTCCAGAAAAGCACCTAACCACAGGCTAATCTCCAGTGAAGAGGCTACTCGTATGCTAGAAGTTATGCAAGTACTTAAGTGCTTTTGTAGATCAAAGTCTGGATTTACTGATGTGTATCTGGAGATCAGAGGTTGATCCATTACTCCAGAACACCTTGGAAATAGGTTTTATGTTTGCTGCTTCTTCTCTGTTTACATTCCTCTGAGACTTTGGTAATGAAGGGAACTATTTATTTTCTCACTACTAAAGTTCTCGTCTGGAAAGCAGGAATCCTATTTTTAGTAGTACATTATTCTCTCTCAAAAGGAAGAAGAAGAGAGAGGAATGGGAATTGTTTACAAATGTAGTATACTTTGGATTAAGATATAAGGCTACTTTATCAGGGCTTGCTTTGTTACCACTGTTAAAGGGACCTGCTAGGGATGGAAGGAATTAGAACAGAGGCTCATGGCATTGCAGTGTCTGTGCCTGGATCAGGGCTCCCACATTTCCAGGCACCTTTTCTCAGGGCCTTCCTTCTCAGTAGCAAAAGCCATGCACTCCTGAAGCTCATCAAGCAAAGCTCAGCACAGGAAAGATTTTTTTCTTTTTATTAATTTGTTTCCATAGCTTCTTGTTTAATTTATTCACATTTTAGAATAAGTTTATATGTTTTAAATACTAAGTCGCCTTTAATTTTATTGTTCAAAACCTGAGTTTGAGAAAACTCAACTACAAAGCAAAGAATTATTTCACAATCACTCAAGTCTATATCTCTCCCTTCTGCAACGAGCAGCAACTCATAGAAAGAAATAGAACTGGCTGATGTGTGAGAAAGGCAAAAGCAAGGGAATCTGCTCCCTTAGAGCCTTGCCTCTTACCTGGACACTAAGGCTCATGCCAGTCTACTAGGAACATGGCAATATTATTTATCCAAAGAGGAGAAAAAAAGACCAATCCTTTTTAAGATGCTTTCATCCCGGGAAACTACAGGCCGGTCGGTCT
>VZTO01002925.1:0-40390 GCA_013400615.1 Syrrhaptes paradoxus | reverse complement strand
ATGGAGTGTATCATGTGTGATGATAAAACTCAGCCTATGAGGCAAAATGATTAATGAAATGGAGGCCAAAAGAACCTCGAGGAAGAAAGCTTGAGGAGAACCAATTAGCACTTTCCAGTCATCAAAACCAAACATGCACAACCGTAGCTGTTCATCACAGATGAATCTATTCTCACACAAGCAAATACAGGGGTGGTGAAAGTAAATAGCTGCATTACCCTAAGTGCCTCTTAATCATCCTTAATTATGAAGAACAACCATTATTGCTATTATTATTGCTATTAGGCCTGTTAGACATAACACTGGCTTCAGAAGGATTGGAATTAGGCCTTAAAGTGTCCCACACTAGTATGGCCCTGGTCTATAATTTCCATCTCTATTTCCTGGTGCTTTCTTTAGTTCTGCTTTACCACAGTGAAAATACAGCTTTTCTAGGGGAAGGCGTTTCATCTCTCAATTTCAAACTCTGTTTTTGCTCAATCACTAACAAAATTTTATTGTATCTTAGTTTGGGTTTTCATTTCCATAGCCTACATACAATACCCTGACAGATATAAACTGTTTCTATAAGAGCAAAGATCTCTCCCTAACATCATTATGCTAATGCTTCGTGAGCATAGCACCTATGGGAATTTCATGTTGTCAGGGTTTTTTCTAAAAGGCATGTGTTATGCCAGCGTGTAATGTACACTGTCTCTGCTGAAACATTAAGCCAAGGGAGAGAAGAAAATTTAATCCAACTTGCAGAGCAATTATTCAGAACTAAATAGAGCAGTCACTTTCAGTAGAGATAAGAGCAAACCAAAACTCTAGTTCAAACCAAATTCCTGACATGTTATTTCACTCCCTGCCTTTTCACTTCACATTCCCGATCAGAGTAAATCTGGTCAGGTTTTCCCTTTCCCTCTGCAGAATCTGGTTTCTTTGCAATGACAGACTTTTCCAGGAAGCATTAAATTACTTTCTGTAATGGACTGGGAACATCTTCATTAGATGTCCTAGGTCCAATTTTCCTTGTACACAACTGCCCACACTCCCAGTCTTCCTGAAGGTGATCCACTACTCCTTCAAAGGGAATTCCAGGAGTTAAAACTCAGGATCTCCTTTACTATGTAAAATCTGTGATTACAGTGCAAGTTGTTGGCTTCCTGAGAGCATAGTCCAGCTCTTTCATAATGGGGATCTATGTCACAGAGTATTTTACTGGGAATGTAAGCACTTTAATAAGAAAAGGATTGATTTTGCAACTGACACAGGTTTCTAATGATTGAAAATAATGTATTGATTTAAAAAAAAATTAAAGCCATCTTTCTATTCATAATGGAAGGTCCTGTCCTGCTTGCGATTTATCACCATAGGCCTTGGATGAAGCTGGCAGTTTTGCTCTTACATAGTGAACATAAGGGCAGGAACAGACTACTGAGATGGATGGCTTTTTATTTTATTTATTTTAACCAGGTTAATGTTAACTTTTTTTTGTAGACAGAGCAGTGTCAGCAAGAAACTCTTGGGAATTAGGTGGAAATACACCGAAAGAAATAGAAGTCTGGACTCCCTGTCCAGCTGTACCCCTTGTGCAGCAGGACTTTAAAGTTGTCCTTCAAGTCTTTCAAGCTTGAGACTGCAGGCTTTCACCTTCCTGCCACAGCTGTGAAAGCCTGGTCAGAAGGGTAGGACTCAAGGCACAAACCTGAAACTAGTCTCGCTGTTAGAGTGACCTGGTTACTCATTTGAAAGCACAAGGAAGAAGGAAGCAGAGCACTGAAATGCAGGTGTCTTCTGTTTTTACAGTGGTAGACTTGATTCTTCTAAGGCAAATTTGCTGAGTTACACTGGTTTTAGGGGTTTCTCTGAGCTAGAGTTCACATGTGCAACTCATGAGGCTTCTAGGACAAGTTCCCCAGCTGTGATGGTGTTTCTTGACCCAGAATACTCCACATGGAAATGGTGTCCCTTTGCCACTCTTCATTGTTATTGTTGATATACAACATTGGGGTTTTATTATTATTATTAGTATTATTATTCCATTTCTTATTATTTGTTTTGTTAAATTACAAGACCTACCGCTAGCAACAAGTGTCTTTAATTTTTGAAAAATAGAAATTTAAAAATCTCTATAAATTAACATACCATCCCCAACAAGTAGTGGTACTAAAAGCATCACTATCCTATGTCTAGCTGATGATTAAAGGAAGGGACAGAATAATAACCTACCTAAAGCAATTCAACAGCAAGAGTCACATGCACAATATACCCTGAAGGAGCTCAGTTCCCCCCTGCAAGCAGTATCACATACAGTCTAGGAGACAGGGAACAACCTGTGGGACGAGGAATCTGTCTCTTGCTTAGGAAGAGTGGTTTCAAGTTTTTCCAGCCTAATGATGGTGAGAGGACGTTTTCCTTTATTCTACATGCTGGTGCAACTACCTAAAGTTACTTTGCGTCTGACACCTCGTATAATCTCCATGGTGAGCACCCTGTGCCCAGTGCTAAGAGCACCTAGACTTGAACCTTCCCGAGCAGAGTGCATGGACCTGATTTTTCCCTGCGGTGTAGAGTAGCTCCACTGAGGCAGTGAACGAATAAAATCGGTCACTGGACAGCAACGGCGGTGGAGCCTCAGGGTACCTTGTGGTTGTTTCCATTCCAATGTACTGTGCCAACAACCCACAGAGGTGTCATATTTGCATTTTTGCCTATCTACAACTTTAAGGCTTGATCCAGTGTTCGCTAAAGCCAATGGAAATCCTTCTGTCAGTTGCAGTGGGGTTTGGCTCTCACAGTGCTTATGCAAATCAGAAACGTTCAACCTACACTCTGCAGGCCATGTGCAGGTTGCTAGGATAATTTATCTACGTCATGGCCTGCTCCAAACCTCCTTCTTCCCCTGGGAAAATGTTCCCTCCCCGCCGTGTGATGGTGATTTGGAAAGAGAGCAGCTAGGAGCAGGCAGGCTGGATTGCTGCGGAGGAAGATGTGCCTGCCTGCCTTCCCCCTTTTTCAGGGATGTCTGGTTCCTACCTGTGTTCTTCTACTCTACAATGTGTGCAAATTCAGTCACACAAGCATGAGCATATTAAAACCATGCAAGTAGCAGCAAGCCCACAGGAGCCCGGCGAATAGCCTCTGCTCCATAGACCAAGGAATGTTCCCCTCCCTGCTGGAAGAGTTGAGTCCCGCAGGATCATAATACCACCTTCCCAGGCCATGGAGACAGTGTGCTGGGTTAGTCTGCGGTCAGAGGGAAGGAGGTGTGTAGCTTTTGCTGCTCCCGCTGTAACTGACTTTCCATTCTTTCATAATGTAAAACTCTCCCTGGGTTGCAGCCCAAGCCTTTCAGGAGGCAAAACCACTTGCTCAATGTCATGAAGAAAGCAAGTTTCTATGCTAAATTGCTGGCAAGAGTTCAAACCCAACGGAAAGTTTAGAGCAGTATGAAAACACAACACAGAAAAATCGTGTGAGCAGCACTTTTTGCCTGCTGCAAATAAGCAGCGTGCATTTGAGCAATGTTTTTTCTATTATACAACAAAATGTTTTCTAACAAAAGGAGAAAGAAAGTGAAAGAGCATTTTCTTAAAGAGAGACCACCTGGTATGAACATAGCCATGGTTGTTAGCTTTGGCAGTAATTAAGAAGGGGCAGTTATTCAGCAGCCTCAGCTTGTTGGCAGTCTCTGCTCGGTGCCTATTGCTCTGGTGTTCAGAATCACTGACCAAGGACATGCAGTAGGAAAATTAAGGGTTTGAATGGGTTTGGAAAGGGCTGATCTGTTTTGCAGTCTCTGGAGTGACTCTTTCTAACAAAGATACACTGAGTCTGCTTAACCTTGCAAAGTGCAGTTCACAGATACCTCCAACAAATTAGGGGCATTAGCCCAGTTAAATTAATTAAAGCAATGTTAACATGCACAGACTGCTTCTGAGGCTTGGCTAACTAGCTCAAAGCGAGCTCCTCGGTTTTGTGCAGCTTAGACGTACTTTCGTAGGGCTGCGTGGGACTTCGTCACTGTCACACACTGAGCACTTCTTCTGTCTCCCAGTGCTAACACTTGCTGTCTTGTGCCAACACTAGCTAGTCCCTCTATAAAAACACTCAGTTGCACATTTTGTAGCTTCTGTGAGCCGTGTTCTTGGCTTAGTCTCCAGAGGCTGCAGTCTTCCCTGTCTCTCTCCTGACGTGTCAACCTCCTGTTGATTTTTACTTCTGCAGTTCCCTGCAATGCCTCCTTCTTGCTCCTTCATGCCAGGGAGTTGATCAAGCTTCAGTTTCCTTCCTCTTTATGCTGTTTTCTCCTCTGATTAGGGAACTTGTAGACTCCTAATTCATACTTTCTTCTGAACTCCCCCATCCCCTCTTCATGCTCTTTTCACTGCACCTGCCTCAGTTACATTTCTCGTGCCCTTTTTTCCCCCATATCAGAGTATCAGTTTGATGCCGATTCTCCCTCTTCTTTTCCTGCTCTCTGGCATAGTTCCCTTCATGTTTTTGGGTCAAATGATACCCAAATCAAGCCTTGAAGTTCTGGCCAGGATAGCAGTTATCACAAAAGGGAGGATATAATTGCTGAGAAGCTCAGTTTCTTCAAAAGAGCTTTCTCTTTTGAGAGGGGGTGTGCTGCTAGCCAGAGAGACATCAGCCGGTCCCAGGGAATCTGTCAAGATAGACGGCATCACCTGTAACTGACTTCTGAGCAGCAGCCACCCAGATGCTGGATAAGGCTATTCTTGGGTGTGCAGCTGTAGCTCTTGCACACCCAGGAAGTACAGATTCCTTTTTCCAGCTCATCCTCTTCTGCTGTGGTTGGAGAGAGGACCCTTGACTCTCTCTTCTCCTTCTCCTGTGGAGAATCTTGGTGGTAGTTCTCACAGTTTCGGTGATGCTCTAATGGAAAGAAGATAGCCAGCCCGTGCAATGGGCAGTTTCCTGACAGATTCACTTTTCTTAAAAGTACTGTCTGAGTTTAATGAGTTGAAACTCACAAGTACAATTAGCAAAAGGCTTAGGATATTACTCTCTGAACTTAATTAAATTTAATTTACAGTCTGAACAATTACATGTTCAAGCAAATGTTTGCCTTTATTTTAAAGTATTAATCTCTTCTTATCTTCCAGGCCTTAGTGAGGCAAAAGTTCGCCCATTAAGCTTTGTGGTACGAAGGACATCTGACTTCCCTTGGCTCGCAAACTGAATTCATGAAACGTGATCCCTGAACGTATTGTAAAAGGACTTAAGCTCTTCTAATAGAAAAAAATGTTAACAGCTTCTAAAATGTATGTGCTTAAGCCTTAAAGGAATGCTGTGTAGCACAGCAACATGCTAACAGGTTCACCAAAATGAAAGAAGGACGTAGAATAACTAAGCTGTGGATTGTGTTTGAAAGAGGCTGGGTTTTGTGTTGTGGGTTTTTTAATTTATTTGTTTATTTTTATTTATTTCAGATTAATTTCTAAACTTATTGCTATGGAAGGCTCTGTCACTTTAAAGTATGTTCATTTTGCTCTGTCACTATGGGACTCTTGAGAGAGTTTATAAATTATATCTATATAAGACACAGGACAGTTGGTTTTCCTGCGGCATCTCCTAATATATGGGTGTTGCAGTTGGCCAAGAGCATCATGCTTTACAGATCTGAGCACCTTGGGCAGAAATTCTTCTTCGCCAGCCAGAAGTCACGAAACCTAAGGCAGAAATCAGCATGAGGAGACCGGGCACCTGACTGTCTGCAGCATTAATCTTCAGAGCCCATTAAGGTAAATAAAGGCCCCTTCTGTTCTGTTCTGGACTTGGAGACTAAATTCAGCAACTGTCGGGGACTTTTTTCGAAGCAACAAGAAGCCAACTGTTCATCAGAGTACGAGGTGTTGGAAAGCCGTACATGGCAATATTGTGCAGTAGCAGGTGTAGAGGCTGAAGTTAGACCAGGTTGAGGAAGGTGGGAGAGGTGAGAAAAACATCAGCCTATGAGCAACAGAACAGCTCATGGTGAAGGCTGCTGGAAACGACGCACGGAACAGGTTCTCTGCTGTCCTCCCGGCACTCCTGTATCAATATTTTTGAAGAGAAACTGCTTCTTCAGAAAACCAATTAGGGAGAACCAAGTGCAAAAGCAATAAAGTTATGCAGTTACAGGCTGTGAAAAGGCAACCAGAAGAGAGGTTTTATTCTCACATATTCCAGTTTGGTCCTGCTTTGGTAACAGCAGTAAAGGCTGTATTCTGACTCTTGACTTTTTCTGTTGCCAAAACTGTAAACAGAGTCTTACAGGTTCTTCTTACAGCAAATAGACTACTGGAACTGGCAGCTGGCCTGGCCATATTTCTTGCTGTCTCTGGGTCTTCAGAGCTAGGACAGAGTTTCTGTCCTCTTCCTGAGTGTCATGGGTAGAAACACCAAGATGCAGGTTCATAATTTCAAATTTGATAGTGCTCAGAAGCCCCAAGCAGGAATCGTTAAACTGTCAATCCAGGAACACTACAAGGTACCTAGTGTTTGTCTCCAGCTGTCTTAAGGCAAAGCAAGAGTAAAGGTATGGATTGAAGGAGTATCTCTGAGTGTTTCCGTGCTGGAACACACCACAGGGCAGGTCAGGTGCCTTCAGAGGAGCTGCACCGAGGGCAGCTGGCAGTGGCTGCAGAAGCAGCAGCACAGGGCCACCTCCCGGCGTGGACTCTGATGAGTAAAAGTACTAGAGGCCACTTAAAACTTTGTCCAGGTGTGTCTGCAGGACCTACAGCAACTTTAAAATATTGCCTGAGTATACGCCTGGAGCAAGTTCATCCTGTATTCCGTAGTTAAAACTGCAAAACCCGGGTCCAGACAAAAGCTGATTCCTGTCAGTGTCCATGGGGTTTGCTTGATTGTGTCAGTGGCTGACCAGGCCTGCAAATGTTCACACATCGTCTCCTTTGAACACTCCACCTGTATGAAAACCAACGGGGGAGAAGCCCACAGACCCTCGTTCTGTGGTTCCACACGGCTCACGTTGTAAATGCTGTTGTCTTTTATTACACTAACCTTTAGCATCGACATACACAAAACGCTATTTTAATTTGACAGCTCTTTCCAAATAGGTGTGCATGGGAGAGGCCTAGTTCTCTGTGTGCGGTCGGCTGCCACATTGGCCTCTTGGGAAACCATTTGGCTTCTGGACCGGTGTGCAGCTGCTCTGCCAGCACCGGTCTTGCTGTGCAGGAGCCCCATGGCCCCTTTCGCAGCCCGCAGGACACACAGAGGAATTCACTCGGGGCTTTGTGAAACCCTCCTTGGGCCTGTAAGGCCTGCACACACGGCTTCCTCCCTGCCCTCTCGTTTCAAACCCAGGAACATGTTTGCAGGTTTTTCAAGCTTCCCAGCCCTGTTGAAATGGAGGGGAAGCACAGCGGCCCGGTGTGTTCGGTCACAAGCACACGCGGTGCCGAGGAGGATTGTTTGGGTGTGAGGAGGAAGGATAGAGCCCTCACACCTTCTTTTCTCTCACACCCACACACCTGCTCATGTGCATAGGGACCAAGCTCTGATCCCATGCCTGTGGCTACCCCGCTTCCTCTTGAATCACACCACCCACAAAGTACGCAGGCTTTAAAACTTGGCATTAAGAAAAACAGAAGGAGATTTTCCTGCTGTTAAATGAATCTGCCAAGGCAAACCCATCCCATGAAACTTTAACAAGCTCTGGCGTTGAGATGCCCTAATTTGAACAAGGAAAAGTTTGCAGAGAACTGAAACCTGGCTTTTCACTCAGAGATAAGGCAAAACACCTCTCTGCCTGCGAGCCCACGGGTATCTGATGAAAAACCACAAAACAAAACAGACTGTCTTTACATATTTAAATGAATTAAAATGAACCTGCTTTAGATGAAACATTCAATTCAGTTCTTTAACTGAGTTTCTAAAGGGTGAGTTCCACTACAAAAGAAACTTATTAAAGAATAATGAAGACTGTCAAAAACCATATGCTTAGAAGCTAGTAAATAACAAAGTAAGGCTTTTAGTCGTCTTGACTGGACAAGGTGAGGTCAGAAAGAAACAACAACACATCCAGAACCATGGCAATGGGCTTTTCATGCTTCTTGTTTTCAGCAATTGCTTTTTTAGAAAAAAGTCTTGCTTTTCTTTGCTCATACATTCTCTTCTGTTAATCACTGCCTTTACTCTGACCCTCTGATATAGAAATTCTCTTTTATGTAATATTTTGGCTTGAAGTGGTATGTTTAATTTTTCTTTCATTTTTTGTAACTGAAGCTATGTTTCCCTCACTTGGAAGCACAGACAACAGAATGAAAAAATAACATATTCTAAGCCATTGGTGAAATGCGTTTTCAAACAGCTATATGTTGGATGGGTCCTGGGGTTGTCATTTTTTTTCTTGACATTCATTTATAGTGAATCAGTTAATAAGTCAGAGCCTATGTCATGTTAAACATTTCTTCCTTGTTTACTTTCCCTGCATTAATAGCCATGTTGTAATTGTACACAATGCCCTGAGCAAAATTTAATTCACTGGCACTGATTTACAACTGTAGAACGTGTTCTGATGGGGATAGCTGTTGAAGAAAAATAACTTTAGAAGCGTATGCAGTCATACAGAGCTGATCAGTTGACATCTAGTTTTTGCTGTGTGGGAACAAAGTAGTTGCTAATTATTTTTCTTTTGTTGTTGTTCATTCTTTAGCATATTCTCTGTTCTTCTTTATAAGCAGGAAAATGATCAATGGTGACCAGGTGCTGTTTCATCTTAAATACTGTTTGACAGCCTCAGGGTTAACAGAAATCTCACTGTAGAATGTTCATAAACTTATGGTGACAAGAGCAGAGGCTTGGAATACTGTGCTCAGTCGTGTAAGAATGCATCTGAAATTGAACTTAGAAGCCAACACTATCTGAACAATCAACACTGTGTATGTTACATTTTTTGAGTAAACTGAATAGTTCTCCAATGTGACCTTGATGTGTAAACAAGAGGAAATTAATGAAGCCACGGGTGCAATTTCATGGAACATGAACTTGCCCCTCCAAAACCTTAGTAATGAAAATCAAACTATATTTTGTATTTCTTGATGCCCATAGCATTTATAAACTTTTTCCAAACTCTTTTACAGCAGCTAAGCAAATAATAAAATACTTTTGTCCTTACCTTAGTATCCTGTGTCTAAACTAGCAAATGGAATGTATCATTCACAGTGAGAAGCTATTCTAAAACTGAAAAGACTTTTTGAGCCTAATTCTGACACAGCTGAAGATTTTTGATATAAACCTCATGCATAATGAAAAAGCATATTTGACAGAGGCCATCTGTAATTTCTGTGTCAGTAGTGAGCTACATAATTGTTTTGAAAATATACATCATTCATTATATATGAATACTTATATAACCAAAAAAAGACATCACATAAATCATTTCAGCACAAGGGACCAACCCAGTTTTGACCCTAATGAGTGTGTGAGGTACTCATTTCCAAAATATAAAGTATACTTTAAAATAACCAAGTGAATTTATTAAATACTCTATACAGCTGATGTAGCGTTGCATACTCAGGGTGACAGAAGTGTCTAACTTTGCTTTCCAGTTGTCTTACCCTAAAAGGCTGTGAGGCATCCTGCCATGAAAAAAAAATCTTCAGAAAAAGGGGAAAAAAGGAAAAAGGCTAAGGGTGGGGGAAAGGAGGAAAGGGAGAGAAGAAAGGAAGAGGATGAAAGGAAGAAAGGAAAGAAGGAAGGAGGGAAGGAGAAAAGGAGGGAGGGAGAGAGGGAAAGATGAGAGGAAAGAAGGAAGAAAGGAAGAAAGGAAGGAAGGAAGGAAGAAAGGAAAGAAGGAAGGAAAGGACACACATGGACAAAACTTGTGCCTTGATACCTAGAAAAGTATTTCACTCATAGCATCATTGTCAAACAAGGATTCTTAAGTTTTATTGTACATAATTATCTCTTCCTGCAAATTTAAGTCCCAAAACTAATTGTTAAACATCACAGGTAACACTGACAAGCAAGTGCAGTGATCTGTAGCGTCTGCTTAGTTCATGTCATTTCAAAGTCAAACTGTGCTGGTGAAGCAGGACGCCCGTTTGAAGGTCTCATGAGTACAGTTCAATCTTTCTTTGTTGATAGTCTAGTAGTAGCTACCTTGCCTGCTGTAATCTTATTTGGCTCAATTTTTTGCACTGAAAAGCTAACAGAATTTATTCAAATTTTGTTTGTTTTCCCCAAAGATAATTGCTATTTCTAGTAGGATTTGTACCCTTTATCATTGGATGTGATTAAGTTTTGTAAGTCCACCTTTAATGGACTTTTGGGATCTTCATTGGTTTTCATTTCAAATAGAAAAATAGCAACTGTTCTGCACAAAAATTTTTCTTAAAAAATAGGATTTTACTTTATTCTGATATCCTTTGATTAGATTTACTTAGTTTATGGTGTCATAGTATGGCATATCATAATTTCTTAGCAAGTTATTTTCAGAAAAGTAAGAGCTGTACTCACAATCATTATACTTAAATTTCTTTTCCAGATTAGAATCTCCTGTTTATCCTGCAGTTAAATGGTTGACAAAAAAAGCACTTAGAGAATAAGGAAAAGATACACAAATTAGGAATTTGATTATATTTTCAATGTTGTTTTGCTACATATTGTAATATTAATAAAAGCAATGTTATTCTAATTCATACCTTGAATAATTTATCTTCTGGACTACAATGTGTGTTGTAATGAAACCGTAAGTGTTAAATACTTCCATTACCACACACATGGTTCTCACTGTGTTCCTGAAAAGGTGATGCATTTCGATTAGAACCACTGATGACTGTTTGCAGTTATTTCAAAAATTACGTGAAATTAAGTCTTTAGCTCTGTTTTTGTATGATGTACCATAGTTCCACACTGCTGCAATTCATGCAAAATTGTAAACAAAATAAAACACTTAAACAAATAAAAATGAAGACAAGGGAAAACCACGTAGAGCTCATGCTGACCTGGCAGTGAAGGTTGCATGTCAACAGAATGGTGGTAGCTATCAAATTCATGCTTCATCATTTGCTTTGTTTATGTCTGCACAAGCAGCTGGATGACCTTGGCATATTCAATGCAATGGACAAGTTAAGACACCCAAGTCTGAAAAACTATTATCAGCATTAAAAAGAATCAATAAAAGGGAAATTGCAGTTGGTAAAACTATGGATCATGTGCATATGGCCACTTGAGTTTAGCTTAGAGATGACAGCAGAGGAAGAGCCCTCCTGAAATCTCAGTCCAAATTGGAAGGAAGCATTGTATAATTCTGAAATTGTAAAATGTTTTAGCACTTGGACTTGCTGGCCAAGCGCAGAAGGTAAGCATGCCAGCAGGCTGTGAAGAAGGCTATTTCTGCAGTATTTATGACTGCAACTAGAGAGGAAAACATTTGCATGTTAGATTCTCATCCGAGTTTTGCAAACTCTGAGACAAACACCCAGACTCAATTCAAAATTCAAGCCTGATGTGTCTGCACAAATAATAGAAACCTCAGGAGCAGAAAGACGTATTATCTGTAACTTGGCAAAAAGAAGCCACTTTCCCTGGGATCTCTCAATATTCATTTGTTATTTCTTTCTTCGTTCGCTGCACTGCTGTAGATCATTTCTCTTGTTCTGTCTCACATTGTTCTTGGTTAGTGGCACTTGCCTGAAATTAGTTTCTAATTGGGATAAATGAACTGCACGTATTCATGGGGCCTGGGCAGTTGCTTTTGGCTTCCAGCAAAAAGCAGTGAACAAGCAGATTCTGGTGGCTGCTGACAGCTGTTTCACATAGGCTTGTGTTATCAGGGCAAACACATGTAAATGATATGAATAAATAACATGCAAATGTTTATAAATTGAGTGAATTTAACTTTATCAGATTATCCCCAAGCTAGTTTTAGACTGAATTTAGTGGCAGTAAATCCTTTAGCAAGTACTGCAGAGTAATGCTTCCTATTAACACAGTGAAAGTATGGTACCTTTTCTTTTTTTTTAACTTTCCACTTGATACATGCGGTGCATGAATTTCTTCTTCAAGACAAAGCAAAAGCAGCAATCGATGTGTGCCAGCTGACCCCGGTGGGTACTCGTGGGAGCAGTTCAGAGTCCCGTCCTGCCAATAAGCTCACCAAACCCCATACGTACAGATGTACGTTTTATTTTCTAGACAAAAACATTGCTGGTTTTGGCTTTCCGATGTTGGCGTCTACAAAATACTGTACAAAGAAACATCTAACGTGAACTTTAAATCACTGTGGCTGTTAAGCAGTGGCTCAGTTCACCAGATACCAAGGATGGATTGTGAAATTGGAGACAGAATCCTTCCCTCATTTTCCTCTTTTTTTTTTTTTTTATTAGAAATTCACTGCAAAAGAAAGATTCATCCAGAGTAAGTGATCTTAGTCCCCTGCATCCTAAACAAAAATCACTGCAAGAAGCAACCAACCACACTTAGAAACACTCAAGGTCTAAGCTAATATTCCCATGGCATCTGTTTCCACTGAAGTATAGTGCACACTTACCCCTCTCTGGGTAGTATCCGCTCTTACAACTCTCCATCACTTTTCTGTATAATTACTTTATACCACTGCCATGGATTTCCAAATTATACATTCTTTTTAGGCCTGGCATTTACACTGTGACACCTTCAGCTGAGCTCTAAGCTGGCAAAGTATGGTGTTGTTGCATAGCAATGGTTTTGTTTAACTAGAGAGTTTACTTAACAATTTCCACTTTCTGCTTCTGCTGGGGTCTGCTTTTGGCTCTGTTTTATTTATGTCAAATTGCTAGTTACCGTTTAATATGTTAAATTGTGATTTTATTGCTTCTGCTAAATATGCTTTCATCCATAATCCTATAGTGGCTCAATTCATCTGTACAGTGAATGCTGTTGATTCAATTACAATCTGAACAAATATTGCATATTGGATTCTAGCCACCTTTCTTGCTTAATATACATGGGAACTAGCCACACAGGATTTTGATGTAAAGCAAGAACTAAAATATTAGAGATGTGTATATATTTTTACCTCCCAATGTCCTTGGAGATTCACTAAAGATGTAGTACTTGTAGCAGAACTGAGTTACAGGGAGATTCAAAGCTGAATCCAAAACAAGTCTGAGTTTAAATTCAAATCAACAAAACTTCCTTTAAATCCTTAGTATAAAGATATTGCATGGTCACTTGATAATTTTTTAAGAAAGGTTTTGGATTCTGGTAGTTGGTAGTCACTATAGTAGCTGTTTCCATTGCATACTAAAGATATGTTTCACTCTAGCTAACATTTCCTGGCTTTTGGTCTAATCTTATTGGGATTTCATCTGCTGAATTTAATAACTGGTTATAAGATAGCCTGTCCCTTTTAGACCAAGCTACCTCTTAACTTTTTACTTGACCAATAGAATAGACTGTTCTTTCTGGAAACCGATCCAAAACAATATCTGCTCACATAATATCTTGTCTATGGACTGGAGCCTGGTTTGTTCTCTGTCTCTTCTGAAGTTAGGAGGAATGCAGATATTAACACGCTGTGCTTTTCACACCCTTCCTCCATCCTCCTTTCTTTTTCCTGTTTACTTTCTTTTTGCTTTTACAAAATTCTGATTACACCTGCTTTGAGAATACTGGTGTCATTGGTTGTTCCTTCTGAGAGGGCTTTTTCGTACCAGAAGTACAGTTTGATGCTTAAATGACCTTGGGAGTTAATCACTGCTTCCCTACTGGGCCTTAGATTTGGAGCAAAGTAATTCTGGGAAAAAGATCTGGCAGATGAAATTATTTTCTTTCTTTCACTGGCATATTGTCAAGGTGCGTTTACCTGTTATAAAAGCATCAAATGAAACTCTTAAAAAATAAGGTCTGCAAGAGTAAAGTTTCTTCCTTGCTGTTTGGCTTCCTAGGGCTTATGCACAGTTAGATGTTCATTTATGTAATCAGAGATTAAAAAAAATATTTATAGCCTTCACTCCAGAGGAAAATATTATAAATAAATAATCCCACTCAGAATTATCTGTATTTGACAATTTTTGCTCAGGATGTCTTGGTGGATATCAAGAAAGTCAGATCTTGGGAGAAGACTGGTACATCTTCCAACATGTTATTAGACAAAAATTAGATAACTATTGTTTTCATTAAAGGAACTCATTTGCTGGCTACATGAAGACGTAGATATTATTTCTGCATTGTACCCCCGTGTATTGATGAGAAGAAGGTAATCATTACATTCCTATGGAGCACCTATGAGGGAGTTCCTGTTGGCACAGCCCTTGTGCCTTAAGCCTTGAGCCTGCAGTGCAAGCACCAGTGGATCCTGCCTTCTATTTCCACATTCACTGATAGCAACAATCCTCAGGAACAGTCTGGAAAAATAGACACTCCTGAAAAGTATGTATGTTATTGTAGTCAAAATGCCATTACGGACACCACAACTTTGGGTTACATTATGTCACGAATATCAGAGCACTTACATACGCCTCCAAGTAGAGATTCCACTCCCACTAAAAGGCACCATGTAAGAGAGGCAGCAGATGTTTAATGGCTGCACCATCGACAATGTGTTTAACTGTTATTAATATTTATAATTCAGTAATGATAACCATGGCTCCAAAGTGCACTAAATGCACTATCATTATTGCTTTAAGTTAAACCTTTGTCTCAGTCAATTGGCTATGTATCCCACTCCTATGTAGCCCATATGGCAAGGCCAGGAAATAACATTGTCATACTGGAAAAAACAAACGACTGCTCTCAAGTGACTCTTTGGTCTCCAGACAATTATTGAACAGGCTTAAGCATTGGTCGTGCTAAACAACCATTGCTCAGCCTTAAAGAAAGGAGTAATTAAACTACATTTAGCAAGATTCCTAGAACCAACAGGAGCCATTGTCCAAGGCAGCTGCTACCTGAGGCCTGAGAGGTTGACTGGTTATAACTGCTGGGAGGTAAGGCTGGCACGGCAAGCTATGGACGGGTGTTGCAGCAGAAATGAGTAGAGCCATCGGAGTGGTCATGGGCACAGCCAAAGAAAGCGGAGAAAAAATTCCTCTGACTAACCATCACTGTTTTTACTTTAGAAATAACTTTTATCCTTCAAAACAAATCCTGGTAGCATTAATAATCAGTTGGCTATTAAATCTCACTGTGCCAGGGTGCATTTATAAATATGTGACAACGTCATGACTAAAGACATAAAGAAGAAATGAACAGCAATCTAGACATTTTTAATATTTTAAATAAAAATAATCAAAACATTAAAAACAAAACACAAGAAGTAAAAAAGAAAACAAGAATTTAGAACCAATATCAAAATAGGCTGTTAAGTGAAAATCTTTTATTAAACTCCTGCAATCTGGAACTGTTTTCTTCTGCCTCAACAAATCCCAATTTAAACACCATCCCTATTCCTGCTCATTTCCTCTATTCCATTTTGCTATATATGAAGAAGTCATGTCTTGTTATTGGTTGAAAAATGTCATATACTAGGTTCATACATTTGTACAGTATATTTAGAATATTGGCAGAAAATAATAATGAATCACATCTCCACATTCATGAATGCAGAGAAATGCATTCTTGCCAGTATATTCAACATTTTTTTGCCCACAGAAGTCCTGATTCTTGAACGTTATGCTAATAAAATGGAGAGTATAATTGCTGATATTTCTATCATACATTACTCATAGTTCCAGGATCTTCTGGAAGCCGCTAGGTATTCAGGGAAATGTTTAAGTCCTAAAAGTTACATGAATTATGTATTTCTTGTATGGAATTTCAGATGATACAATATTAGTTATACCCTATTTGCTATTCATCATTTGCTATTCATTATACTCGTATTTATCAGTTTCAGTCAGGGAGTGCAGACAATAGTATGTGATTTGGTTGACCAGTCAAACACTTCAAACAGTGAATAGATGACACTAACAATTTGAGAACAAAAAAATGGGCTGAAATCTGTTCACATAAAACTGATCAGTGAATACTTGCAAATAACAAATGTGTTTGTAGAAATCAGGATTGTTTCCAGAATGATTCATGAACTGCAAAACGGCCAAATTAGCAACAAACACTATTTGCAAGGGACAATTCAACCAGTCACAGATAAAAGAGAATTCAGCAGAATCTGTGGGTCTCCTCTCGTGAAATGTTGAGTAGCATTTTCTTTCTCTGTTCCACCTTCAAAGCTGACTGGAAAACATGCTCTTTTCCTGCAAACTTCAGTTTGTACGAGGTGGTAAACAACGCTTTTAATCTTAACAGCATTTTGCAAACCATCGTCCTCCCTTTCTCCAGCCCCCGGGTATTTTTTAGCCACATTGACTGGCACTAAACGGAGGCATGGCTACATTTACTAAACCTGACAATCCCTGCCTGCTTAAGTACCTAAACAATCAAACTATTTTGATACTTAACTTCAGAAACCTGGCTTAACTAATTTTAATTAACAGCCCCAGAAAGATGGTGTTTGGATTGGACCCTCTCCCCTTTCAACTCTAGCATAGGGAATGGGATTGACACTCCCTGCCGTCAGCCCTGTCAGGGACCACACTGCTTAGTCACCTCCGTTCCTTCAATGGAAAGAGGGAAAATTCATCTCCAACAGGTTACCTGGGGCAGGAGAGGTGACTGATGTGATAGGAGTCTGGACGACGAGCCTTTCAGCAGACACACAAGGAGGGATACGTAGGGTGGGGGTAGAAACTCCTGGAATTCCGTCTGACTTCCAAAAGCCTCTCCAGAACGCTGTGGGTCTCTCCTAGGTCCTGTGCCGTGCCTGTGCTGGTGTCCTGCACACCCTGAGCTGCAAAACATTGCACAAAATGGCAGCAGATTTCTCCACCCAGGCAAGAGAAACGCTGTAACTTTCACATTACACAGCATTTTGCCACTGGTATTGAGTAACTACTCTTAAATGTCTGTTCTTACCTGTGTTTTCATCAGGTGTTCAATGTCACTTAGATGCCATGTTCTAGATTTCCCTCGTTTTTTGTTTAAAACCCAAAACACATCTTAGAAAACGTTAGAGATTTTATTTAGCTCTTACGTACTATAGTCAATAAAACAGGATAACATGGAAAAATCACACATCACCCATCAGAGTATGATGTAGTGAAAGTTCTTCTTCTCTTTAATGACATTCCTACTGTTGCTTCTGTATGTGTGTGCACCACCTGGTCCACAGAGCCCAGGAACAGAGGCTGGCAGGAAAGTCAGGAAAAAATGCATTTGCAGCCCGTACAAGAGCTGTGAATCAAATGCGTGGTCCCACCCTGGCTTCCTGCCTGCTTCACCCTCTTTGGCATGCAGGAGAAATGAGGATGTCCCACCCGACCACAGTTTTTGGGACATGCAGGTTATGGGATAAACTCAGGTTATTTCTTACTCCGCTCTCACCTGGTTTGTTCTATAGATTGCTTCTTGTTTTCCTCACCAGCTCCCTAAGCTTCAGTGCAACCAGCAGGAAAGCAGACACGTGAAGTGGGGAAAAGTGTCTCAATGAGATGACTGATCAAGTATTTCTCAATTTATTCACATACTGTGTACTGTACCTGTTCCCTCATCAACTGCTCTGTGATCACTTTCCTGTATGACATGAAGCTGCAAAAGCTGCATTAATTGTCCTGCTTCTGAAACAGTCAAATGGTTTCCTCTGCTGCCCACAGTTTAGATACACAAGATTATATGAAAAATCTGCTGTATATCTCTAAATGTTCTCTTTGATGTGTATAACTATGTTTGTTAAGTAACAAACCCATGAAAATAGAAGGCAACAGAATGAAGTACATCAGGACAGTACTGAAAATTGTTCATTTTAGCTTACAGCACTTGTCACAATGAAATCTCATCTTGGAATTCACATTTACATTTGTTTATGCATTATTTTAATCCTAAGGGGTTTTAATCTTCAGTCCTGGAAGTGCGGATAGGTTTAACATCAATTATTTGCTCACCTACTTTATTGTTTGTTTTCCTTTTTCAATATACCTGCGATCTATATATCTGCTATATCCTAGCCATGCAGATATTTTTTTTCTCTCTCTTTTTTTTTTAACAGGAACATGTTGCTGTTTTACAAGCCTTCAAGGATTTTTTTTTTCCCAGATTAATTAAAAAAGGCTTACCAGGCGTGTACTAGAAAAAAACAGATGGGATGACTCTGTTAGAGTCATTCATTTACATCAGAGCTCAAAATGAGTGGGGCTACTCAAGTGCGTCAAGATACATACGGAAAGCACAGTTTGGACAGTAAAACAGGCTACTACAGATAATCAAATGTTGGTACTGGGAGTTCAACCATGACTGTAGGTTACTGAATCTGGCAAGATGCTTTAACCCACCCTGAGCTGAAAAATGTCACAGAGGAAAGCCTGAATGTCCACTGGAGAAACTTTTTAAAATAGAAGCATCATAACATCTCTGAATCACAGAGCTTTACAGAATGCAAAGAGGTCACAGTGTGGTCATCCCCTTGAGGAAATCTGAGTAATATAAAAATTTTCTGCCCTCTGACTTGACTGCATGGGTGGCTGAGCTATTTTACCACTCAGGAAGTCTTGAACAGCAAAAATGCTGATCAGAGGACAAATGTTACAGTACTGTTTTCCTTCCCCATTCAGTTTCTTCCACATTTATTTTGATATTGGGGGTTTTAAATTGCATGGAATGATTTGGCTGATTATTTTTCCCAAAATGTCCTGGAAAGAAAATCCTGTAAGACTTGTAAACCAGAAAAGTTTCTTGCTTTAAAAAAAAAAAAAAAAGTGTATGAAGGAAGCAGAAGGTAAATTAAATTTTAGAGAAAATAAAGAAAATAAAAATGGGATAGCTCAGCCGTATGTAGGAAGATGTGAGTGCTCACACATGTACATGCTTTATTAGTGTAGAAATAATACCTAAATTTAGACAAACAGATCAACTCACACAGACATTTGTATAATCATACAAGGATACTAACACACACACACATTTTTGCATTCCTTATTCATCATATGAAATTATATATAATCGGGCACACACCATATCATGTTCATATTAATTGATCTAATCAGAAAACTTTTAGGCTAGCATACCTGGTTTTTATTGATTTCTACAGTTCGTTTCTAGGAGAACATAGTATTTCTTGGAATAATACAGAAAGAGTCTTACTGGGTGGCTGGAGGTGATGGATTTCCTGCAAGTTTGCTTTTAGTTAGAGTGCTTTTCATCTCAGCGCATTCCCAAACTTATCAACAAGTCCCTTGAAGTATGAATACCTTTATAGGAATGTTTAGGAAAAAAGTAAAAAAATTAGAAGAGAGAAATTCGTTAAGAGCTCCTCAACAAAACACAGCTACAGATACACTCTAATTCCTGATTGTATTCTGGCTCCTGTTCACATATTTATCCACGGTAAAGGCGGAGTGGGGAAAAACTTGCTGAACTGGTTCCTTGGTTGGGCTTCTTCCCATTTACCCCTACACAGGTTATATCTTGCTGCTAAAATAAGATTTTTGGGATAAGAACTATGTCTTGACTCCATATTTGTATGACAGCCAGCACAGTGACTACTGCAAAACACAGGAAAAGGGAAAATTCCTGCTCACAAGGTTAGATGAATGCAAAACCAGCTGTTCTGGCTTAGGCCAACAGTCCATCTAGCTAAATATCTGTGTCCATCAGGATCCACAGGTAAAAAAAATCCAAGGAAGAACAAGCTTATGTAACGTTTTGTATATTCAGACTGAAACTATTTTCAGCTCAAGGATTTCCTCATCTTGATGAGATTTTCCTATTTAGTAATCTCCAGAGGGTGATTCTTGCAAGTATTTGTCCAGCTACTTACTGATATCATGCCAGTTTTACACACAATGCCGTCTGGCAAGCTGTCTCCCGGCTCCATCACCTGCCATCTGAAGAACCATCCTCTTCAGTTTGTTCTGAACATGACCCTTGTGTGTGCACATGATGGCCTCAGTTCTCGTTTTTGACAAGGAAAGTGAGCTGTCAGTCTTCATGTCACCCATAAGTTTCTTGTTCAGGCTGATGAGCTCCAGATTATGTAGTTGCTGTTTGTGCAGAAAACATCTCAGAAAAAGAAAGGCTCATCCTGGCTGTCCTTCTCTGGACTTTTTCAAACCCTAAAACACCTCAGAAAACCCTTTGTAAGTAGAGCTGGGACTGCTTTTCCTTATGTGCATCACTTTACATCTATCTATATTGCATTTCATCCATCAGTTATTGCCCAGTCGCTCAGCCTTTGTAATACTTTATAGTCTGCCCTTGTCCTACAAGTCTGAATAACTTTGGACAACCACATATTTTCTTGCCTTATTGCCTACTTTCTTTTTCAGGTCATTTTTTACGTTAGTCTCTGAGGCAAAGCCAGTTTAACCAGCTTGTACCCACTGCACACCCTCAGCATGGCTGGAATAGCTGTCCACGGCCTGGACTGGGATGGCACAGTGACCTGCATTAGAAAAGCAACCTCTAATCGTTTATCAGGATGACTCCCGAGGTCACCTCAGTCATCCTAAAACATCCCAAAAGACATTATGGAAGATACATGCAAATTTTCTTCACTTATCCCAAGATATTTCTTGAAAAACCTGCTCACCATTTCTAGGATGAGCTATTTACATTCTCCAAGCTTCAAAAAAAAAAAAAATCTACTTCAGAATGTCTTCAGCTCTCCTAACGGCAGCCCTTTACCCACACCTGTTTGAGTAGCAGAGCCATTGAAAACCGTGACCAAAACTGTTCAATAATAAAGAAACATACAGAGGCTTTCTCCATTTCCTTCCCTTATTCAAAATCAATAAATGAAAGACTTAGAAAGTTTTGAACTGCTGAAACAAAGGACTGGCACGGAAAACATTATACAACATTAATTAGAGTTATCACTGTTGCCATTATTGTGATTTACAGCACAAATCTCTCCTTGCAGTAAGAAAGACATAAAATGAAATTAGTTGGGGAGCAATACTTTTTCTCTGGATGTTTTCCCGAGTACCAGATTTCTAAAAATCCCCTGACTGTGACCACCTTCCTCCTGTGCTGCAATCACACTGTGGGTGGCTCTGTGTCCCAGTAGGAAAGGCGTTAGACAGCACAAGTGTGAGGAAATAGGAGGTTAGCTGGCCCTCCTGAAGGCAAGCAAAGGAAGCAGAATAAGATGCTGGAAGTGGGACAACCTTAACGCAGTAGGACATCTGGCTGCCCCGTACGAGATGGAAGCGAGCAGCTGCTGAACTGTCGCAGGAATGCTCCACAAAGGGACACACATCAAACTAATGGTACCAGCACCAGATGATTCAGAGGAAGACGTAAAATTTCCATAATAGGCAATTATGCAACAGCACGTTGGTGAGGGAAGTTTCTCCTTTAAGTCTCAGACATTTAGCGTATGATTTATATCCTGAAGAATGTGGATTGATTTATGTCCTGGACAAGCCACAGATATCCTTATAATTCATATAATGGCTAATCCGTTATTTTGAAACGTTCGCATTCTTTCTGTACATGTTACAGTAGCTGTGTGTTATTAGGAACAAAATATGAAGAAATACTGCAACCAAATGAAACTCAAGGAAGAACAGAGAGGGAAAATGCAATGATGTAAATTAGAATGTGGCCAAGAGGAATAATCTCAAAAAAATGACACACATGTTTTCTCTTTTAAGCACATGACAGCACTAAGAATGGCAGAAGTGTAGCTAACAAAGCAGAGGCTGGAGCATCCAGGTGTGAGGCTGTGCAGATGGGGGGAGGTGGGAATGAGCACTGCCAGTGGGCTGGATGAGACCCCTGTTCCCCTCCCCAGAGCTGCTAACAGTCACACCTCCACAGCCAAGGAGCACCAACAAGGAGGCTCTCAAATCCAGTTCCCTTAGTCATCAATGTGTGTACAGAATTCTATGACTCTGTGATTAAAATCTACCCTCACATCCCATTCTTCTCAGAGACAGAGATGGCATGGTTCCATCCCATGGCACGCAGACTGGTACGACCCTTGGGCAGCTTGCAGTCCCAGTTTTGACCAGGCTGTTCTGAGAGCTGTTAAACGCCAGAGCGAGCCAGCAGAGCTGTGTCATTGAGATGGCTTCTCTGAGGAGCCCATTAAATCCCCATTGGTCAGGGTTGCTACAGTAGACTGAGCAATTTTTTTCTCTCTCAGACCACGAGCGTGTATTCTAAACTATTTATGTTGAGGAAACGCATGCCAGGATTTGAATGTTTGCTAGGGGTATGAGACGACAGGCACACACGCTCCAGCTGTGTACATCCTGCTGCTGCCAGGGACGGTATTTCATTTTGCACTACTTAAAGGAGTAGTTTAAATTTTATGGCAACCCACAAAGTGCACCAGCATATAAACACATCCTCATCGGAGGGAGTGATTTTGGTCCATGCTGCCACTTTTGAGGAAGCACAAATGCAAACGGCAGACATCCATCTAAACACAAGCAGGCTGGATAGTTAAGCCCCCTAAGCATTTCTTAGATATAAACCTGTGAGGAACCACTGTGCTGATCTAATCCAACCTTTCTGAAAGACATGCTGTTCCGAGTTACAGGTTTCCAGAGACAGAGATTCCACCATAATCCTTGTTAAATTGTTCCAGAGGTTAATCATCTTGTTTATAAAACTAATTACTTTAAATCCGAATTTTTCCAGCTTCAGTGTCCATCTACTGCATCTTGTTATGTCTTTGTCTGCTGAACTGAAGAACCCCTAATTATAAAATTTATTTTCTCCAGGGAGATACTTATAAACTGTGATTATGTCATCTATTAACCTTTCCTTTGATAAACTAAACAAATTGAACTCACTGAGTTTACAGTCCCTGTTTCCTTGTCCTTTAACCATTCCTGTATTTCTCCCCCAAATTGCTCCTCTCCCCTCCTCAGGTTGCAGATGACTTCATAAGATGGTGAACCCCAGAACTGGACCGATTAATGCAGTCACAGCCATACAGGTACAAAATATGAAGAAGATCTAAGAACACAACTCCTCCTCACTCTTTCAAGTATCGTAAAAGCCGTATTTGTTCACTTACGATTCCCTGTTTACATTTTGAGACCCACCAGTTTGCCGGTTCTAGTAAGCTCGGTGTGTGCTGTGTTGATTTTTAGTCATTACAGTTTCTTAAAGAAATGTTTTCTGGGCACTCAGATGAATGCTTGACATAAATCTGTGTATATTGTATCAGTGCTATTTACCTTTATTAACCCAGCTTGTAATCCCATCAGAGAAAGACATCGGGTTGGTTTGACAAGAACTATTTTCATAAACTCATGCTGATTGACATGTAACATATTACGCTCTTTGGGAAGTTGCAGTATCCCAGTTGATATCACTTCATAAGGAATTATTCCGTCAGCTGCTGAAAGACTACATTCTGTCCCTGTGGAAATTCTGTGGGTCATTTTGGATTAAGTTGATTCGAACTTATATTAAACCTATTTCAGATTTTGTCATATCCTGTAATGCAACCATGGCTGCAAAGAGGCTGCCTTACACAAGCAAAACGACTGGAGTAAGAGTGCAAACACTTCGTTATAAATTAAACTAAGCAGGCAGTCGTATTTAAGCCTTAGGCTTCCAGAAAGTCAATCTTCTCATATAAGAAAAACTCATTGATCTACAGCCTGTGTGGGCATCTTTATTGAAAAGATACTTTAAATGCATTATGATAACATAGGTCACTACGTAAAAACATGCATTAAAGCCAAAACACTTAGATTTCTCTATGTCCCAGTGAAAATGCTGTACTAACATATAAAGAACATTCCCATAACTCGCTGCAAAATGCTTTACCCCCAGAACCTCATAAAGGCAACACTAATAACAATCAGTATTCCAGACCTGAACCGCAGTGGACAGAAGTGTAATAACATGAAATGTAAGCAAAATGCTGAAAGTTCACTTAGAATAGGTTTGGAAATTGGTAGCAGGATCTAGGGCAGGACAACTTAAACCATATGATGAAGTTCAAAATAAACTGATGGGAAGTCACTACCTAGGCTTTCCTGGTGTTCTGTAATCCCAAGATTAGGTCAATAAGAGCATTGCCCTTTAGAGCACTAACATCTAGTCTTTATCCATCCAGGTTAACTGTATACCGAAAGCATTGAGATGGATAATCCTGTAAGAAGTTCTGCCTAAAACAACATGCTCTGCTGAACTGAAGCTTCTTAAATTAGATAGTAAGAAATGAAAGTAAAAGCTGGAGTTCCATATCCTCCCTCCTTGATCCCCAGGGCCTGAGCACACATTGCTCCCATTGCTACCCTGATTTCTCTCTGAAAGCTAGATAAAAACTGTTTCTACAGTGAGTTATTTTAAGAACCATCTGGAGAAGGAAATGCTATTATCCCTTACCCCTGTTTTCCAGAAATTCCAGAGACTGGGGCACTCAGTTACCGTATGGGGTTCTGAGTTCGAGTCCCTTCTATGTGTAATGAATTTAAACCCCGTTCTCCTGACCATAAAGCACCGCAGTCATTAGGAAGAACTTCAGGGGGCTTGTGAAGGTTTGTTTGTGTTCCCACATACTGAAGTTCCTCCACTTCATGTGACCTATTTAAATAATTAAATGGAAAAGAGAGAGATTATTCTAAATCCTGGGGTTTAAACCATTCACAGGAATGTGTGATAACAAAACATCATAATATACGACAGAGTTCCCTCGCCCAGCCTCTGTTATTTGGTACCTGCTTTTTCTCTCTCTCAGTGAGCGTTTGTGGTCCACATGAAGCAGAAGAGACCCAGGATGGGAGAACAAGGGTATTCACACCTTTCCATTCCAGGAAGCAGGAGATGAAGGTTTAAATCCACCTAGAAGCGGAACTTCTGTCCTGGATTGGTGTTCTATCCACCGACAAAAAAGGTCACTAGCTGCGTTCCTGTTTCCTGGCTTTATTAGAGGAGATCAGCTGCTGGGTTTGCTCCAGAAGGCACTGATCCTTGTCGGGGAATCCTTTTGAGTTATGGCAAGATTTAGGCCAGGGACAAGTCTTGAGTTGTTCTGCAAGTCTACCTAGAGTGGGAGTTTAAGATATCCAGGGAGGATGAACCTCACCAACCCTGGGCTGACTAACATGTGACATGTTTAGCCCAGGTCATCGAGGTTCCCTCTGTAATGGATGTGAAGCAATAGATGCTGTGAGAGAGCCAGTTGCTCCAGATATCACATAAACAACCCCTTTCACATCTACTTGTTTTGCTCCAGTGACTATAGAAGGAGGTTAAACAATCCACTCACATTATATACTTCATTTTTAATGGCTCAGTTAAGGCAAAATGAACCCTACTTTGAAATCATATGTATCCTTCAGGTTTAAGCGCCAGCTACTGAGAGAGCTGTAGAGCTGATCTGTGGGTTTGGATACCTGGGATGACCAATCACACGCAACACTCCTTCTGGTTATGGCCCAATCTGTTATGGTTGGACTGAAGAAAAAAAAAAAAAAACCTCACTTATTTCTTTTGCACATATTAAAAATCATCCTTTTGGAATTTACCTTGCAAGTCCAACCAGACACGTGAAGTGTTGTTCGTGCTTTCTGTCACACACAGCTTCCCTCTTCTTTTCCCTTTGACAGCACCAGCATAATCCCAAGAAAAATGTCTTCTCAGGGCACAGCTCCACTGGTGAGGTGTGCTTGGTTGTGCCAGACCAAATGCACTGTACTAAGCTTCAATTCAGTTGACCCAAAGCTGACCTGAAGGCATAAGATAAGGTCCAAAAATACCTGTCTAGAAGCAATCAAAATTTCTTTGGATTAAAGTAAAGATAGCCACTTATTAACTGAATTTCCTGAATCCTTGTCTTATCTCAGTGATCATCAGAAATGTGTCTGCTCTGACTGCTCGCCACCAACGGGTAAATTGATTCCTTCCCTGAGCACAGGCTTGTGATGAGTGACCACAGAGAGTGATTCTGCACAGATGAGATATATCTGGAATTTCCATTCTCCAGATCTCCTGAGTTCTGAGAGAATCCATGATTATATTTTTTCTGGGGGGAAGGGGATAATACTGAATGTAACCTTTTTGATTCTGTAGATATCAAATTTTCTATTTAATAAACTGTTCTGACAAAACATTCCCAAGTAATGTCTGTTTCTTTAATTCAACAGATTATGGTTTTGTTCTCTAATAATGACACAGTGTGGCCAAAAGTTATCAAAAGGGTAAACCCTGGAGCAGAAAAGATTCATGCATATATACCACCATGTTGTTGAAATTTGTACTGAGAGGTAAAAAAATATTTTAGCTGTCTACAGTAGCACTTGTACAATTGCTCTCAGTAGTTACAAGATTGTCTCCTAAATAGCACGCGTGCATGGCCAGAGCTAGTGATCAAGAGAAATAAATAGGGTGGGATCAACTGCTGGAAAACCTGAAAGATTCTTCCAACACTTTTGTGTTTCTAAGCATTGTTGCCGAGGCTTATAATTATACACATGAGATTCTTGCACTGGGTTAATGGTGTAACCATGTCGGACAGCCAAGCCAAAATTGTCAGGTAGCATAGACTTGGTTGCAAATCACAGATACCCTGAGTCAAATAGTTTCTAGAACTTTCTTTGCAAACTGTCCAGGAGCTTAGCTTGACCCCCATCAACCTTCCAGTATGTTATAGCTAAAAAATGAAAGAGCTTGAAATGAACTGTACAGAGAACTGATTCAGATGTCATTTTCTGATACCGATAAAATCAGGTACAGTATACAGGAAATGCTTCATCTGCTTTCCTCTACCCCTTACTTCAGTTTTTAGGGAAAGAAAGTCACATTTTCCCATATACAGAAAAAAAAGGTAACTCATTTTCCAACTAAAACAAATATTTTTCTTAAATCAACTTTTATTTTCCCAAATATTTGACAGAAGCAGACTGTAGAGTTCTGAAGAAGTTTAGTCAGCTGTGCAGATTGACTTTTGAAGTGTAAAATAAACCTTTACTTAACAGATGTCAAGAATATGACTTTGTGAGATAATGACAGGTTTTGTAATAGGTTGGTGGTGATTCTTTCTAAGTGGAATGAATGAAGTTTTGGTGCCAACTCTAAAAAAAAATGACAACATGATTATTAACAATTGACTGGAATCAGGAAAGAAAAATCAACAACAAAGCTGACTGTACTCATTTTTTGTGTGTTTGGAAGGCACTAGTTGCTCACTAAGTTGCACAGAAGTACAATTATCTTTAGTGGGTACACCCTTTCTTCACTTGGGAGCTGCAATGGAACCGAAATCCAGCGCCCAGGAAGACAACCTTAGACCTAACCCCGAGACATCGGCCAAAGCTGACCTCTCCCTTCGGCCCATCTTCTTCTACAGGACCAGGATGTCCTGATTCCACACTAATTTGATGAGAATTTCAAGAGATGACTTATACCTCAACCAGTCAAAAACATCTCACTGCCCCATCAGTTTACACAACTTCTGCTCTTGGGGAGAGAAGAATCATGGCTTCTGCCGTCTTCCCAGGGAACAGCTCCTGCTGTCTGCACGGTCAACAGCACAAGGACATTAGCACCACCTCCAAACATTGCACACAGAGCCAACCCTTGTCTGTGCAGAACACCAGCAGTCAAGGCTTGGAAAATTTGATGCACCTGAGGTGAGTGGCACTAACTTTCCCTGCTGGCTGAACCCATTGGTATTCCGTATGGATTCCAGCAAACTTTCTCATCCTCCAAAAATAGCCCCGTGGACTGTCACGGTGCCTTCTGGCTGGCTGCGGTTGCTCTGTTCTGTCAGCCTGAGTGCATCGTCTTGAGCTGGAAACACAAAAGTGGGCTTATTGCAGGATCCAGAGAAAATACGAGGGACACATATCTCTGGTGGCTCCACATTGACCTTGCTTGGCAACAATCAGGAGCTGCTCTAGGCAGACCTGAGAGTGAGTTTTCACAAAGCCTGGGTCCCCGTTGAAGGGAGTACTAACATGGATATGTCTACTGACTCTGCTGGCCTTGTGCCTGGGAACCAGACCTGCTTCTATATATATCAAAGCTTTTGAAGTCCCTTGCGAACAGCCATCCTCTGCCAGTGAAATTACGTGCAGCTCATCCCCCGTCAGTGTTATGTGGCCAGCTCCCAGCCCTGCCAGCTGACCCGCTGCTGAGGCCAGCAGTGGAGAGGACGCCCAGCCATCCCCACCTGGCTGGTGGGTCACCCAGGGACTAGACCCCCTCACCTCTCCTGCTTTCTCATCGGTGTCCTTCAGACTGGCCCCTCCAGTACTTCTGCAACTCCAGCTCATTTCTATTTCTGCCCATTTTTGTTTGGGATCATCTTCTTTCTGTCAGCTCTTCACTGCTTTGGTGAAATTATGTATTTTCTTTTCTCTCATCTTCTTTTTACTGTAATTTTCTTTGTTGTTTTCAGATTCCCCTTCCAGCTTTCAGGTTCCCATGAATCCCCTGCAGCCAGTTTCGTAGCTCTCATCCACAGGTTACTTCACGTTTCCTTCCATCCCATCAACACACATTTGACAGTCCTCTCCCCTCTATTGCTCCTGATTTCCCAGTCTGCTATATGCCTGAATATCCTGCACAGCAATGGGAGGAGACACATTAGGTAGAATCACCCAAAACTTTTTCACGTGGGCACATTGCAAGTCTGAAGTCTGAGAGGCCAGGTTATTAAAATGACCGTTAATATCCAGGCCAAATGTTATTTCAAAGCATCTCCTTCCCTCGCTCTCTGAATTGCTGCATTTACTTTCCAGCAGAAACTAATGAAGAAAAATAAAATACTTTGCTCTGCATGGGGAATTAATGCGGCAGGTCTGCAGTGACTGTTCCGGACCCCTCCTCATCTACACTGAAAATCCGTGTAAGTCCCCTGTAAATACACACCCTCAGCACTTCTGCTAAATGCGTGCTATTTACACAACAGCCCATTACAACAGCCCATCTGTCAACCTTCTCTCATGGCCACAGGTGGAGGATGAAAAATTCTTTTGAACGGAGCAGGGAGGGTCTTTGGAGGAAAGCTTGTTTGCCGCTGTATGCAAAGCCTCCCACAGAGCCAAGATCTGCAGCCCTCTGGGGCTCCCAGCCGTGGCTGGCCTTTAGTCAAACAGTGCCCAGGGCAAGCCAGAATTTCATGCCTTTCCAAAACGCTAATTGATTGGGGATAAACATTAACCCAGAATTTCAGCCGTGCACTCCAGCCAGGCAGCCGCCCAGCTACCCCGCACCCCCGGGCTAACCCTGCTGCAAGGGTCTTTGTATAAGACCCAGAAGGTCATGGAAGTTTAGTTCATTTTATGGTACAGAAAACTACAAAGCATCTAAAGATTTTTATTTTTAAGAGCTTCCTTTTAATTCTGCGAATCATTGTGAAAATTCGGTGGACAGAAGCAGGACATGTCCCCGGCTCTCGAGGTGGACTCCCTGGTTCAAAGATCAGAGCAACGAGACAGCACCACAGCCCAGACTGCAAACTGAAGCCAAGCGATTATTTAGATCACGTACACACTTACAGTGACAGATAATCCACCATTCCCTGAACTCTGAGAGACATCTTGCCCTTCCAAAAATGTCATCACAGGTTCTCAGCAGATCTGGCAAAGCCTGTGTGCGGTTTGAATACCACTGGCCAGAGTCCAACTCAGAGCATATAAGTTCTGGGCTGTCACCCCATCACCAGTGTGGGAATAAAGTTTCTAAGAGGCGGCTAGAAATCAAAGAAAGAATTACAGAGATTTTTGTGACACTCTAAAACTATTTGCTGAGAGCTGTAAGGTCACTAGCCTCCCTATTTTTTTTTCCAGAATGATTCAATCACTCATTTAAAAAAGAAACAACTCCCACTGACACACAATTCAAGGTGAAAAAAAGGCAGCATGCAGCAGACTGTCCTTAAAGCCAGGTTGCCCCTTACCTTGGCCATCTAGAATGTATTTATTCTATAATTTTTTCCATTACCTTTTTTTTTTTCTCGTTCTGCTCATCTCAGCATTTGTTTATTATTCTGCAACATCCTTGCTCATCCCTTCTTTCTNTTTTTTTTTTTTTCTTTTCCTTTTTCATTGGAAGATAGTCTTCCTGAGCCTTCTACCCCAGTTTCATACTGGTAGAACATGAAACCAGTAACACTGAAGGTAACCTTCTGAACCCAAAGTGTTTGAGTTAGTTCAAAATTAGGTAAAACCACCCAGAGACCAAAGGTCTTCCTTATGTTGAAAGAAGAAATGGGAAGATAAGACATGGAGAAAGCGGTACAGATAAACCTCTCGTTCTCTGCAACATCACCAGCTGAGGACATGTCCACACCTTCCAGTGCAATCCTACACCTCTGGCTGTTGCCCAAATCCAGTCCAAGAAAAAGCACTCTGACATTGACATCCTAGCTAAGGTCCTGGAGACAGCAGAACCACACTTACGTAGGACAGGACCCTAACAGAATAACTGCCTCTCAGCGTGGCTGGTTTTCGAAGCACAGCTTTGTCCTTAAACCAGATGAGAAGCTGGCTGGGGAATATCTACAGTCTGCTGGATGGTGCCATACAGATACGCCAAATCAAAGCTGCAGCTCAGCACAATCCCTCCTGTGAATGCTACTCCCACAAATGTCAGTCAGAGACATATTTCTGACATGAAGTGCCCAGTGACAGCAACTGTGAAGTGTTTGGGAGCATGCTGCCTTCCAGCTTTCAAGTCTTTCATGTATTTAAGATGTATAGCTGTCAAAAATGGAAGTTTTTCCATTATTCTTTGTCCTTTCAATTTTTTATTTTGCAACTAGGCATATTCTCTGCCATCTGCCTTCTCTCCTACTGGTAAGTTTTCTGCCTGTGGTGCATAAATGCAAAGTAATGGGTTATGTGGGCAGGGACGGAGGGGCCATTAGACAACAGAAATTCTACGAAAAAGTGCAACCCTGGAATATTCACTTTCATCAACCTAATTGCCCCAGCAGAGTCCTAATTGGCCTGTCAATGGCCCATTTCAGACTCCAGGAGTCTTGAGGCCTGAGCAATTGGAGAGAAAATGTTCTAAAATCTGCCCCAGTAATACCTTATAGGGGATGTAACAGCAGCTCCATGTGTTTTTTCCTCTGTAACTTTTCTCAGATGAACAGAGTTATACCTCACAGAAAATACGTCCTGGCTACTTCATATGGTCTCGGCTATGGGTTGGTTCTAACAATATATACAATTTTGCCTGGGTGCTGCTCAGATGAGGCTGGTGAGCTGCAGCACAGAATGCTGTAATTCTTTTATTCTGGGCCTGCAGTGTCTGCCTGTCTTATTTGTAGCTGATGGCTAAATTTCTATCTGATACGATGGCTGAAATAGCCTTGAAATGGGAATTGCCTTTAACTGATGCAGTGATGTCTACCAGCATTTGCAGAATCTAAATGACAAGCTCCAAACACCAGCCTCATCTGGAGTAGCGTGTCCAGTGCTGTTTATCCTTGTTCCAAGAAGACATATTAAAATGGGTGCAGGCCAGGAAAATTACTCCCAGTTTGGCATGGAGAATAGATTTCATTTTAGAAGAGACTGAGAACAAGACTAAGTGTGAGGATAGAGACAGGCTTGAGCGCTCCTCAGTGTAACAACCAGATCGTGGCATAATTTCTGTATCACAGCTGGGTCACATCCAGCCCACGCAGAGCATGATGAGGGTGATCTTGCTTTGTCTGGGTCCACACATGTGGATTGTTTAAGAAAGCAGAAGGTGCATATAAATCAGTGTTTGGACTCAGATCAGTGGTGAAGCAGATCTCCTGATCTGATTACTTCACCTTGCAGCATGGTTTTAGAGGGCACCAGATGGATTCCCTTCAGATGAAATTAATCTGGGATATGTGATAAAAATATCCAGTGAGCTCCAGCCACTAATGGGAATTCAACCCATGGGATCAGACTCAACCAAGCGAAGTGGGTAAAATCCCCAGAACGTTTGAAATGTGGATGGGGACTCCTCAGCACCAAGCTTCATTCTACAGATTTGGTCACACTAAACCATGCTTCTCACTAATGCAGACACCAATAAATAATGTGCCTACTTGCTGAGAAGCAAACTGAGAGAGCCCATGCTGAGCATCACTGCCCGGGTAGATTGTTTCAAAGATTCCTTGTTTAAAATTAGCTCAAGCATCTTCACACTTTTCTAAGTTAACAACAGAGACTGCAGCAAAGAAATTAAAAAGAACCATTAGAGTTATGAAGTTCTGGATCATCTTTTGAGCAAGACCAAAAATCATGAGGAGTTTTAAAAAGGTTTTAACTTTATGGAAAATATCACACTGTGTGACTGCCTGTGTTAAACAGGGGATGGAGAGGACTTCGCCATCCCAAGAGGTTTCTCCCCCTTCTGTCTAATTAAGAGGCGTCACTTGCTACATTTACTTCAATATGTGCCAGCAAAGAACTGAAAAATAGTATTACAAATAGCAATGAAACAAGAAAAGATTTATTTGGAAGAGAACTTTGACTCTTTCCCCTCTCTGTAGCAGTCACCGAGGAGCTACAAGAAGATCTGCAGCACCGCACAGGGAAGATCTTCATCAAAAATCCCTGAGGAACCATCACACCTGACTGAGGGAAACGAGCCTTGGGAAACCCAAGAAATGCATCTGTTCTCTTAGACCTGAGCTGAATTCAAGGGAACAAAAAAAAAAAATAGAGGACTGTATGTGGAATGTCTTTTGAACATAGGTAAGTGTTCTTCTTCTTCACCGATATTCTTTCATAGACAGTGGACTTGTTTCCTTTTTCAATCAGGAAAGAGACGTAAGGGAGTTTCTTATGACCCCTTAATTCTTTGTCTTTGCTTAAAAAAAAAAATTAAAGCAGCTGGAAGGTTGCTGTAAATCTATGAACTTGTTCCCAGAGGGTCATATCCTTTGTGGCTTGTCAAAATGTACTTGGCTCTGGCACCTCTGTAATCACCGGAGCACACACAGTCTAGCTGGTACCTGTGACCAGCAAGGAAATCAGTACTAGTGCCCAGCTCCTTCAGCCTTGACAGATCTTTACCTCCCCCAGGTACATGTCCTGGGTTGTTGCCAAAGGGAAGAAGACCTGATGCTGTGACAAGTCAGGGAGCCACCCAGCAGGAACATACCTCTTGCATTTCCTAAGGCTAGAGCAGCAGAAATTCAATTCTGTCCCTGTCACTGGTCACCTTAAAACCTTTGTTAGACTACACTTGCTACACAGGGAATTTTGCAGAAAGAAACAAGTACAGAGACCCCTCTGAACAACCAGTTCCCCCGTAGCAATGGCAAAACCTCTGAGATATGCAGAAGACATGGTTCTGTGATTAGCGAGCAGGAAAGAGAGGTCAGAACTTTGGGCTTCTCCTCTCTGCCTCTGGTTCCCTCTGTGTCCTTGGGAATGTCACTTCAACTTCTGTGCCTCAGGACCCACGTCTCTGAAATGGAGACCATGAAACCTACCTACTCGTGATCTGATAATACTTGTAAAGTCACTTCATATCCTCAAACGGCAGGGCTTCACAGGTCCTAAGAACCATTGGTGTGGGCTGAGATACACAAAGTCAATAGCTCCTGTTCCACTGTAAGAGTTATTTAAGAAAAGTGTGGGTGTAAGCCTAATGAAAGTCGTGTTCAAGAAACACACTTTCTTTGTTTCACTATTTATTTCCCATTTGGCATTCAAAATATTGAGAGACTAATAGTTTTAACACTTGTGTGTGTTTTTTCCTGTGACAGAGGATGTAGTCGTTCATAAAAGTTGCACAAGTTTTAAACAAGGCAAAGTGAAAAGCTACAAACTTTGGAAATTTGAAAACAAATTAATATACTCTTTAAGGGGGGATTTTTTTTTTGTCTTACTGACCGTGCTTGTGACAAATTTAAAATAGCGTGACAACTCATTTTTCAAGAAATGAGGAACTCCAAAAATATCAGTATGATTGTTACGTAATTCTGTACAATTTTTCAAACAGTGTTTCAAATGACCTTTTTAAAGCGAACGACACTACAGCATATATCAGTCCCAGTCTAGGGGAATTACATCAAGCACAGTTGGCTTTGCCTGCTGTGTCTGCCCATCTCTTTTACTGCCACAGCTGTTTAGTGCTTGTTCATAATCAGAATGTCTGTACAACTCCAACAAGAAGTAGTAAATCAAGTATCATAACCAGAGTTATCTTGAAAGTCTGACAGAAGTCACCATCCCTCTGAACGTTCTGCCACCCGACATTAATCCTACATGTATGAAGGTCAAAGGCTGACATTAGGTCAGATGTTGGATGTTTAGATGATGTCCAAACTGGAGTGGATATGGAGAGAAGATCTGAGACTGAACCCAAGACTCAGCTCATTCCAGGATTAGTAATTTGGGACAGGCCTGTAAGACATTCTGGATAAATTTTGATTTCTTAGAGATATAATCTGTACAAGCAACAGTACAAGGAGAATTTAAGCCAGCACACAGATATGCAAATGTAGCTGTCGTTTCATATGCACTTTGAGTCAATATCAGTCAGAACTCATGCCAACAAAAGTGATCTTGCACCTACCACTGCAGACTGCTTGTTCCTGCCTGGATGTCACCGTTTCTCGGATCAAGTTCATGAAAGAGTTCACATGGATGGTTTTGCCAGCACTACAGAAAGAGCAGTGGGAGGATAGTGACAAACAGCAGATGCAAAAGGATTCTGGGACCTTTCAGTGACATCACTGTCTGGTGTAGCTGTGATATTGCAGCCTATGTCTGCAGCAGGAAAAATAAAAACCAACGGTTTCCATGAAGGTGTAGTTTGTGTGACTTGTATGACTACAAGACTCTCACCTTTTTATTTGTTCCTGTACAGTTTGTGACCATGGAGAAAATCAGCAATGGGCTTCCAACAATCGGATGAGTTGACGCCACCTTACAGTTTTCAATGTAAGGGCTTTTTTTCTTGAAAAGAACTGGGGATTTTTTGAAATCAGAAGAGGTTTCAGTCGTACTGACCTGGTAGAAATCTCATATGCAAGACAAGGTCAGTTTTGCATTTCAGATGTTCTTGTGGAAATTCAGCTACTCTTTACAGCACCTGATTTTGATCTGGAAAATGTGCTCCTTCTGATTTGAATTCAACCCAAAGCTAAACCACAGGGAAAGCTGAGGTCAGAACTTGGACTAAAATCCCACTGAAAGGGCACAGGTGCCATTGTTGAGAAATTTCTTCTACAAGTCACGTTTGGTTACATCTCAGTAAAATGCCAGATCAAATGCTTGCCAGTCACTGTGCAAGTCAGATTCAAAACAATATTCTGGTCACTTTGAGGTAAGGACAAATAAGGACAAGTTAGGGAAGACTCTGCAGAGCAGTCAAGGGTTGCACACGGAGAGCAAACCCCACGCACTCAGTTCCCAAAACGTACATGGGGAGACAGATTCCTTCCGTCCCCACAGTGCTCCAAAGCCACTCTTCTGTTCTGTGAGCCAGAACTCAGCCAAGACAGACCCAAGGAAGTATTTATGGAGGACCAATGACACTGAAAAGTGCAGGTTCTGTACTCCCCTGCTCGCCATAACGCTGTGAAAGGGATGGTGCCACCTCAGGGATGGTCACTGCTTAGGATGTCCTTTGAGCAGCCTCCTACAGCTCCCAGTGTCTCTTCCTTCATTTTAGAGAGAAATTTGATATAGTTGTTGTCCATGCCAATGCATTCTTGTCCTTTTGTTAGTGACATTTGTGAAATCGCCTCAAAGGGTTTTAGGATATTCAGTCAGGATTTATGAATGGGCTTTAAAGCAAAAACCTGCTGTTGAGTATCCATGCTCAGTCACACTGATAACCAGTCGCTTAGAGGGTTAAAATATAACTTCTGTGGGATGGGTTTCCTCCCGCTTGGGCAATTACTACAAAAAGAGTTTGCAGACAGGCCCGTCTGACAACAAAGCCCTTCTTCCTGCTTCTCTGTCCTACGGCTTCATAAATCTCTGCTTGTGGCATCATAATCTGTTGCTGTGGGAATCCTGCTGGTATCACAAACAGGGGATTACAACCTCAAAGCAGGAGCAAACAGAAAGAAGAGATTGGTTCCGTGAGAAACAAAACATCCTCAGGGAAGATAATAGATCATCCTCCCAGACCTTTCAAGACCAGGCTGACCCACGTCCTGGAAACCTGAGATCAGATTCCAGATTGCTGTCGTAGTAACCTCATCCCCAGTGTCGAGAACCTGCTGGAGACTCCCTTCACACCCCTCCACAAAAAGCTGGATAGGGATGCAAGGCAGACAGTTTTTTAGAACAAGATCTTAAGCAAAACCTAGGAAAAGATCTGCTTTGTGATAACAGAGTAAAACACATTCCTACCAGACAAGGTAAAGTAGCTGTAATGAAACACGCTTATAAACTGAGATCATGCAAAGAAAGCTCAGTCCAGCCTCTATCATCTGCCCATTAAAGGACTTTGTTTTCATAATTTTATCTTTGAAGAATACGGTACAAGGTTTTGACCATATCACTGGGGGCACCTAGAAGAAGGGTCCACTGCAGGAGAGCTGCGGGAGGCACTCTGTCCGAGCAGGACACTTACATCTGAGCAGCCTGGGGACCCCGTGGGGCACAGGCAGGTGTCACCGGCATCACGCTTCTTACACTTGCTTCCATAAGAGGAAGGAGAGTGCCCTAAGATGTTCAGTGCACCCATGCTATGGCTGACCGAGAGCCCTGAGGGTTGCTGCAGCTTTGGACCTGACACCAGGGCTCTCGGGAGCACTGGATCTGGGAAGGAAGAAGGGGTCTGGTGCTCTCCTTCCTAATTTCCACACAAGGCTCCTCCAACGTTTATCCTTTATTACTAATCTATTCGAACAGAATTTGAGGGAAATGCAAGACCAGTAAAGGCATATGCAAATATAACTTTTTTTCTTGTAGGTCATTGCCATAGAAACTATTGCTACAGGATCTACACGTAGGATCATCAGGGCACAGAAGTGAGCGTCTCAGCCCCTTGGGTCTGGTAACATTAACACTTACGAAGGTTTACTCCATTTTTTTAGACAAATCATTTGTGTTCTTCTTCTTCATTTTTCTACCTCCTAAATGGGAATAAAAATCACAATTTCTTTCACTGGAGTCCTAGGAGGAAGCCTCATATTCCTGTGTGGGCAGGCAGCTGGAGAAGACAACCCAAGTGCTTTTGGGAGTGGCTTCCAACGAGGTTCAATCTCCGGTCCAGGCTCAGGCCTAAGGAATCTTTGCATGGTCCCAGCCTATGGACCCTTCCCCGTTCATGTCTCAGGGAAATAACCGAGGGTCACCCAGCCTATGGACCCTTCCCCGTTCATGTCTCAGGGCAATAACCGAGGGTCACCCAGCAGACCCTTGTTCTTCTCTAAGTGGTGGATCTGATTAGAATCAATCTGCAATGATCTGTGTTGTATCTTACACCATGTGCAATACCTCTGCACATGGGGAAAGAGGGAGGTCCCTGGAATTGCTCTTGCAGCGATGTCACTCTCAACTGTCCGTGACGCTACCCCAGGCCCCCTCTAGGCCCAGCTTGTCTATTTAGTAAAATTAAACATGTGTTCCTTCAAAATAAACCACTAGCTGAGGGTGTAGTTTCTCAGTGAGCAATCCTAGACCACACCATAGCCTAAAGCACTTTCCCCTCCCTTCTGCCTTATGCTCTTGATGCATCTCTTGCGCTGGCAGTAGCAATTGCATAGCCTCAGAATGCAGAAACCTAACCTCTTCTTTTCTGTATGTTTTTCAGACAAATCAGCTTGTTTATGTGGTTGATGGCACGACAGCTAGAGATGCCCCAAGGGCAGGGAGTGTGTGGTCAGACACATGGGGCGAAAGCTGGACCACTGCTTTTGGCAGAAGCCCACATTCAGACTGGGTTAAACTGTTCCCTTACCTACCCATTTTGTCATCATCCTCTTCATTTCCCATCAGCCTTGTTCCTCTCAGTAGGTACTGAAGGACTCCACTTACACTCTGTTTCATTACAGTTGCTTCCCAAATTTTCCAAAGGTACAGGCAATGTGGAAGTCTCTATTACCTCCTGAGTGAGTACTGGAGTGGAGGGTGCTCGGGAAGGCTGAAATAGTTGTTGAAAGCTATTTGCCATCTGGTTTCTAGGAGACAGCATGACTCATTGCATCTTTCCTTGTAGTCTGCACCTCTCAACCATTTATCAGCTAACACACTTGATCAAGACTGATAAAAAAATCTTTTAGAAAAATTATAGAGAGCTGCACTATAGAATGGGAACGTTAAAGTGTGGAAATAAAATGATTGCTGAAGATAAGGTCTGCTCCACTAGCGCTGAAGAATGTAGGCTCACATTCATCCCAAGGGATTTATTGGTGGAACTCCCACCAGTGCAAGTAATAAATACGTGCATAAATCCCTTTGTATCTTGACAATTTTCCCCTAACCATGCTTTGACTAAACTCCACAATCAGCAGTCTTTCAGTGCGGGGGAGTGTGTGTCTTTAAATTATTGTTGCCATTATTTCATTCAGCACTACCTATATATGTCAAAACTAGAAAAGAGTCTTAATTTTAGTTGCAAAGTATTATTTGCATATGCACAGTGTTATAAGAACAATAAATAACAGTCGTAGCAATAATAACAGTAATGCTCAAGAACATTACTTCAGAACCACAGGAAAGCAGACACGGATTTGGTGCAATAATCATAAATAAGCAATAGCTGGCAATTAACACATTGCACTTCAAGCTCCGAAAGGAAGATGACAGTAGTGTGATGAGGCTGTTTTCTGCAGCTCCTTTGGAATAAAGGTGTAAATGGCATATATGACATTTCACACTGTATGTGCCCAGAGATCAGAATGCAGGGAGGGAGGCAAAGGCTTCATGTGTAGGTTACAAAGGAAAGTTCAGCTACCGCTGTAGAACGTACAGATGAGGTCTTATAAAAACCCCGCTCTGAATACCCTTCTGACAAGCAAGAAAATGTTGTCAAACATTTGATTCATCAAATGTTATCTTCACTATACAAGAAAAGTGTTCTAAGCCCTGCAAAGCCCAGGAAGCAGAAAATGAAATAAAACAGAACAACATTGCTGCTCATCCAGGAAAAAAAAATAAATATGACCACTGAAAATGAGAAAATTCCTTTTTATGCAAACATAGAGCTTCCATTTTGAGGCTGATGAGGTGAAAGCCTCTGTTCAAACTGAATTTTTAAAGGCACAGCTGAAAAACTTGGGTGACATTTTCCACAGTGTGCACCCACTTCAGAACTGCAAACCTGGTTTGGATGCCTGTGAGCGACAGGTTCAGGATGGAGACACCAGAAGGCGTGATGTGCACCAGAGAGAGAAGTTTCAGATCAACCAGGTCTCCTCCTGAACATAGGTAGGATCCAGGTAAGGGCTTTTCTATGAGTGAAAAAAAAAAAAAAAGAAGAGAAGCTCGGCCTTCTTTCCCAAATGTGTTTTTTCTTTCGCTAGAAAGGCTGGAGAATGAAATGTTTTATCCAGCTTGAAACTTTGCAGTTCTGTTTCAGTAGGATTTACACACACATGCATGCACGGGGTACACAAAAATATTTTAAAAATACGTGTTAATTTAACCAGTAAAATGACTATAGCAATTAACTACACACCCTGCCTCCTAAACGTCTCTTACTACTGGTAAGTCTTAGGTTTACCTCGGATATTTCCAATTCAAATTATTTACAATTAATACCTGACCCATTTTGCTGGCCGTAGCTTAAATTTTAGCACATTTCTATCAAGGCTATTTGTTGCTACAGCACGAAATATACAGAAAAGGGGGGGAAAAAAAAAAAAAACAAAGCCTGGCACCCGGGTGGTCTGTTCTCCACTAGCATGTGGGAGAAACAGGTTCTCTTCCAACCCTCTTGTTCCCCAGGCTGTCATGGGCACCGAGTGCTGCAGAGAGAGCAGCAGCAGCTTCTCCAGCTGATTAACCAGAGACGGTGACAGACTCTAACAGGAGTGCTACCCGCCACTCCACAGCCAGAAGAATAGTTGCCTCAAAATAGAAGCAGATGGGTCTGTGCAAAACGGTGGGACTGTGGAATTCAAAAAGTGTGTTAGTGCGGAGGGAAAGAGGGAATTGTGTGTCTCGTTTTAAAAGGAATATGTACACTCTGTCTCTTGCTATCTTTTCCAGCAGGAAGATAAGGAGGTCAGGCTGTGCTAAAATACAATGAGCTGTGGTAAACCATGATTTTAAAATATGCTGAAATCCTTAACAGCAACAGTAGAAGATATTTACAAAAAATACCATACTGTAGGTCATTTATACAGGGATAATTATCCTGGTAATAAACTTAAATAGGAACAAACATGGGGTTTTTTTAATATTTTGGACAAGTCAGGTGGACTATAGAACACAGGGAAATGTCCTATTTTCCAAGTCAGGTCTGAGTATGGAGCTGAATTTGAAATTTATCATTGAGATTTCCTGAATCTCAAACT
>VZTO01002924.1:69213-126518 GCA_013400615.1 Syrrhaptes paradoxus | reverse complement strand
CAAAAAACTGCCAAAACCCCCACCAAAACCAACAACCAAACCAAACTAAAAAAAGCCTTAAATGTTACATGGCGAGTATCAGAACACGGAAGAAAATTTGAACAGGCAGACATCCATGCTATTTTCTTTTGACATACCAGCCCAAGGAACCCACATGTATTCTTGAACAACTGATAATTCTATGCCTTGTTGGTGTGAAAAATTGCTGATCAAAAGCAGTGATATACTAACACCTTAATTGTAGGTCAAACTATAAAAGAAAATGTTGATATGAGAGAGTCTCTAGGGTCCTGATACTGATAATAGAAACACAAATTAAAGCATGAATGCATTACCAGGCTCAAGCTCTCCTCCCATGAGTGGCTCATCTGCATTGCTACTTGCACTTCTCTATAAAGAAGAAAAGAAATGTATTGTCCCAGGCCCAGGGAAGATTGCATTAAATATTCCACTTTGCCTTAATACTTACCTCTCACGTACTGTTTCTCTGTTCATCAAATTCATTCCTTCTTCCTAAAATATTAGCAGATAAGAGATTAAGACCAAAAAAAAAAAAAAAAGCTTTGCTTCGGCAAATCAGAAAAGCTCATTTAATTTCACTTCAGTATGCAGAAAAAATAATTCAACTCAATTAAGCAACAATAACTTTAAGCTCTCACTACAGGAAAAAGGGGAGAAGGGGAGAGGATGGGAAAGAGATGTAACAAGAGACACCATCACATCTGAAGTGCTCATGGGAGTTGGTTGTTTATCAAGCAGTTTTTTTATTTTCATTACTATCCAAAAAGTAGTCACAAAACTGAACAATGATAATATCAACCAAAGATTCTGCACATGCTAGAGTATCTTTATGCAGTCCTGCATAATATTATTTCACAAAGTGGAAACTAGTACAGATAATCATCAAAAGCATGGCTGGATTCTGACCTTATTCTATAGATTAGTGACTAACTAGACACTTGTCAGCATTTCATTTGCAATGCAGTGCATTGTACACAATGACTTTGGGATTTGGTGGGTTTTTTCCTAAAAGATCCATAAAATATTATTAAAATTGATTGAAGATGTAAAATTAAACTAAATATCAACACAATTAAAGTACAAACTTGACTCAATCTCCTCTTAGACAGAGACCATTCCTTAAAACTAACTGAATACTGCCCAGTCTGTTGAGTAAATGAGTAGATTCCCTAATTCAGCCCAGTTCAAGAATAAAAGTTCAACTAAACGCCTTCACAATCCTCATCATATGTGGGAAGAGCCTTACTAACATAGTTCAACTGTGTGATTATTTGCTAAGATCTGAAAGAGGTCAGAAGTAAATCACACAGGTTCCTATCTGTACCAGTAAGTATACAGGACATGGAATTTCAATTTGTGAATTTAATGACGAAACACAAATTAGAAAATGTCATTTTGCTCTTTAATAGATGTATGGAACAAGTATGAATGTATAAATATTTTCCAAAAAATTGAATTATCAAACCTTACTTCACGTAATAAAGCAGAGCCAGTTCATTCCCTTACTCTCATCACATTTACATATTAATTGTAAGCTTTTTTATGTTGATAAAAACTGCTCTACAACTGACCTGAGTGCTTCAGAGTCTCTTTATGTAAATTATCCACATAAGGAAAGCAGTTATTTTCTTCAGGATTACTATGCATGTACTTCAACTATTTGAAGTGGGAAGCAGAAATGCCTCCCATCACTTCAGACACCATAGCTCGAAAATGCTGTTCAAAGCATTAAATTGTTTTCTTAACTTTTCACCCTGTAAAAATCAAGCCTACCCATCAAAAACTAGCAAGCAAAAAAAAAATACATTAAAAAAAAAAAAAACAAGCATCTTCAACTATTCTACTGTCAAAAGTCAACATATAAAATGCAGGAGCCACAAGAATCTGAGCTGCTTGGTTTTAAACTCCTGGTCTGTTGTCTGGTAGCAGTGCTATTTAAGCCTACTCAGATATTTGCCACACCTCCCTCCTCCCTTCCTAAGTGTTTGCTCTTGTGCCCTTCCCCCTCCACTCATGCTGTGACAGCACAAGTACAGTGATCTGGACAAGAAAATTATACAGATGAAAAACAGCCCAGACAGAAGAGTCCAAACTACTTTTTTTAGCCAGAGTGCTTCCTTATCCAGTTCATCTTCTGGCCGCACTAAAGTCTTGTGCCAACACAAATTAAGGAACACTTTGTTGTGTCCCTGAATATTTATGCTGGCACTATTGCCAAAAACTTGGTGAAACTTTACCCTAAGGGTTTACATTAAATGTTTTCTTTCTAAAATATCCATTTTAAGATTCCTCTTTTGCTCAAATCTATGAGATGCATTCTACTTCATGAAGTCTGGAACTCTGCAGACAATATACTGCTTCTACTTTTGAAAACACCTTGAAATGGCAGACTGCTGCAGGCTCTGTAGTACGGCTTCAAAGTAAAATCTGTAGCATGTGAAGGACGTTACACTAACTGCAAAAAAAACCCCACCTATTAAAAAAAGAAAATTAAAAATAGATTAGAATCTGTGCTTACCTGTTTGATCTGATGAAGACGGCTGCTAGGAATACGGATAGGAGATGATGGCACAAACTGCAAAACAAAGCCACATACAACTGAAACATACTTAGAAACTACAGGAGAAAGGAGAGAAAGGTTCAGGAATGTTAGTAACCACTCTACAGTGGCATTCCAAACTAAAAAAATATATTTTTAAAAAACAAAACAACCCAGTATTCACAACATTCTCAGTATATACAAACTGCATTAATTACTTGCAAGAACTTATTAATATGTATTTCAATATTATACTGCTTTATATGCTCACCGATGCTAATTGGTATCAGCCTGCCTTTCACTTCATTTCCAGGCAACTAGAATTCACAGCCTTCTCCACAGAATGAAGCTGCTTTTCACTAGCACACTGCCACCCTTAATATTTACAGTTGTGTAAATATTTTCATTTATGTGATCCAGAAGGCTCCCCAATAGTTCATCTAAACACAAAGCCAAAACCACACATTGTGCAAAAAGGTTTCTGGGTTGCTGTCTGCCTCTCAATGAGTACTCTGACAGGTGAAAATAAAATCAGCTATTAGAAGGCTAACAAAGAGCTAAATCCCTTCCTTATGGTTTCTCAAGAGCTTCACCAATTCAGGTAAAATCAAAGAGGATGTCACTAAAAATAGTTTTCTGTTAATTTTGTCAGTTTTGCATCCAGACCTAACTGGAATACTATGATCTAAAAAACTGCATACTCAAACCCAAATAATTAAAAGTGATTATTCTCTCAAAATATCAGTTCATACATTTCCCATCCCTCAGAGGTCTGACCCTCAGTTGGCTTTTGTCAAAACCCGTTCAGGGATCAAAAATTCAAAGCTAAAGCTTTGAACAGAGGTTTAACTTCTCTGTAAGCTGACAACCCCTCCAAAAAACAAGGTGACTTTTTACAATGGATGTGTTCAGCAGGTAAGATTTGTATTATTACTACATGTTTATAGCTCTTATGCATTATGAGGCTTCATCACTTCACAAAACATTACTAGAGCTCTTCATTATGCTAAAGTTGGAGAACTACCAAAATTCAGTTAACCTTTTAACCACTGCACTGTCTTCTAATCAGTGCCATGGAGAATACAAAGATTTTGCTGTCTTACACAAGAGGTTATTGTAAGTTATCACAGACTATTAGTGCTTCATATATCCAGAATCCTCTCTCTGAAAAAACCACAAACACCAAGACATCACACCCTTCTTCTCACAAAAGATATCAGCCTATCAGACTCACACAGAGGATGGCTAATGTTTGTGCTAGAACTATAACGCCTTGCTTTGCTATTTCTTAAGTCCAGTTTAGGTCAGCCATACTATTATACTGGGCTCCCAAAAATCCTGTGCACCTAATAAAAATTCTTCTAAGCCGTACCAGCCAATGTGGACCTTGAGTTGACCTTGATTCTCACACTGAGAAAATGATCTGGACAATAGTACCTTCCTGCCTATTCACTCTATTCTCCACGGTAGAAATCCATTTGTTCCACTCATTATATTCTAATTTTATGACTGTGATCCACATACTTTAAGGTTTGACATTAATAGAATATATACAAAACCAGTGGCTTGCAGTGTAAAATAAAAATTACAAAAAGACAGTTCAGTGTTCCTCTGCAGGATCTAATGCACTAACTAAACCCACTGAGGATCCCGTATCTCATCTCCACCAAGTCAGATCCTTGCTTTGTCGATGCTTACGGATCATTTTTTCCCTGTTTGTAGTCCTTTGATTTAATTCTTGTGGGGGGAAAAAAAAAGCTTATTCACTTTTACAGGATACTTGCTAAAGCAGACTGAACCCATTTGTTAAAATTATGCTACTCAAATCCCCAGTGATTTAGGAGAGTACAAAGCTTAATAAAAGAAAATCCCAAACTAATAGGCTATCACATGGAAGAGAGTACACCTTGCCCTTCCTCCCTTCTCCAGTATGTTAGATAATCTTTTTCACTGAAGGTAAAGTTTCAGAAGTGCCAGTCTGGCAGGCAGCACAGCCAAAGTAAGCAGTCACCTGCCTTGGCGCCTCTGCCCTTCCATTGCTGTCCCTGCAGTGCACCCTGTCTTTCTGCCAACACAAGCATTTGTGGGGCCACACAGACTGTAACAGGGAACCTACCTGGCTTTAAAAAAAAAAAAAAAATTGAAAAAAATCAGCTTTTGCTGAAATAGTAATAAACATCTAACCACAGACTAAGATGCTTTGCTTAAACAACAAAACAAAACAAAAACCTCAACCACACAAACAAAACAAAACTCAAAACATGTACTCACTAGATGCCACTGGTATCTTCTAGAAGGAAATAAACAGTGGATACTGAGCCTAGTTGACCCTTTGACAATTACATGTAGTGTCAGAAAACTGCAGATCAAGACCCAGCCAAAATGGCGTAGGTGCCCCTGTAGTCATCATTATAAAAGAGGTGGAGCCTGAGACTTGACTTGGAGAAGCTACTCAAAAAAACAAAAGAATTTTAGAATTCAGCAGAGCAACTGAGACAAGAGCCCCGAAGATGGAGCTAGGTAGAGTATGATCTTCAGCTACCAGGGCATTTTAGAAACTCCCATTGTTCCCATACCAGTGAACACAACACAGATTAGACAAGTACTAGTCAATTTTTTTCCACAAAGTTTAACAAAAGCACAAAATTTTAGCTGTATTTATAATACTAAATTATCAAACTTTCACTTACTGAATCTTTTCACCCTCTTTATTAGAGGTTACACTGCAATAAAACTTTAATTAGTTTTCCTAAATACAAAAAAGTGGGTTTTGAAGTCCACTTTACCACCTACCTATTTTTAAAATTAATTTACCAAAGCAGATGTCATCTAGCTCCTTAGAATCTCTCTAACATCATAAAACTACACCTACTTCTTTGTTATAGTAAGAATATCAGATGAGGTTGCTTAAGGTCCTTACTGCTGAAAGTTTAACTATTTTCACAAAATCATTTATCTATGGATGAGCCTGGTTTAAGACAACAAAAGAATGAGATAATGACTAAGTTCCTTTTCAGTACCATCCTCCCTGCCATCTTCAACAAAACAATAAACCAGACCATAATTCAAAGAAATATTTCAAAGCAGACAAGGCACTGATCTAACAGTCAATGGAGCACTTGATTCTTAGCGTAAATAAAATTTCAGCTGTATTTTGTAAGCACCTGGTCAGCCAGGAATGAAGAAGAAAGTTAACTTTCAGAATGCTTTTTAATAACCTTAAGGTGAGGTGAAGAGTTAAGAACACCATCCCATGAAGATGGGAACACTGGTTCAGTCCTGAACAGCCAGAAGAGCTAGCCCATCGGTGAACTAGCTCCTGCTTCCCCCGAAGCTCCAAGCAATGCACCCTAAATTAGCAGCTTATTTTCCCAGCAATTGAGGATCTTCAAGAAGTAAACACAATAAACTGAGCTTTCACCTTTGTTTGTTTCTCCTTTGGTTTGACCACAAACATAAAAAAAGAGATTGTTGTTTAAGAAATCTTTACCATAATATGTTCTACTGGGTTTTATATCCTAGCAGGAGAAAGGCCAATCTTCCTAGACTTTTACATAAGTATGCCAGCTTTGTTACAGATGCAAACCTCTGCTGTCCTGATTTTAAAACAGAATTTTCGCTAAGGGGCATCAGTCAAGAAAACAGGAGAGTAGTATTCTTCAGCCATTAACATAGGGCTAACAAATTATTTCTAAAGCACCTTCAGAAGGTGACTAAGAAAAACAGGATAATTGCTGTTAGTATCACAGGGACTTTGTTTCCCATACTTAACAAAAAATTGATACTACTCCCCTTGATCCCAGCATAGCTTATTTTTTTCCGAACATTAATAATCAACTGAATGCAGCTGGATGTTATTCTGTGCCTATCTGTTTCTTAAGGCTGTGGTAGGGGGAAAAGTTACATTTCTGGTTACACATGAAAGTCTGACCAAAAATTCCTCTTTGTTAGAGGAAATAACTATGTACCCTGACCCCTTAAGGGTTAGGAAACCATGCTGTCTATGTGATCCTGTACAGGTGTTCTAAATCAGTTGAAATCACACCCTTCTACCACAGTTTGTACAAATACAAGACATGCAACATCTTCTCTGGGTTGAAGCACCATGGGTTTAGATTAATATTTTAAAAATTCAGATTTTGGGAGCTGTAATAACACAAGTCTGACAAAAGCTGAAATTACAAATGCACATCTAAGAGACATGGAATCATTCATTCTGTAAGTCTCAAGACCCATATTCTGTCACCCAGTTCTATCTTGTTATATCAGTTGTTGTCAGGTTTTTTTTTAGACATCAGACATGATGAGCACATTGATTACCGAACAACAACACACATACAGAACTACTTTTCCTTGTGAACTACCTTTCTCACTCTATCTTAGAACATCTGCTTGCATTTTCTAAGCAAAGTTATGATCACAATGAAATATAAGTACTCTCTAAGGCCAAGTGGTTTATAAATAACATCTCACTGTAGCTACAGCGTATTAATGTCACAATCTAGGGCTTGTTTTGGAAAATACGTGGTATTAGTTTCACAGACTACAATCTCATCTTCTTTAATGCTATTTGCACACTTGTGCTTTGGACCTAGTGCAGTTGGTCTAATAGTTTTCTTACCAGACTATGACGATTCATAACTGTGGTACTGTTCCTGCGGGTTCGCAAAACGTTAGCCTGGAACACCTGTGAGTTATCGCTGTGAAAAGAAACACTTGTCAAATGCAAAAGCCATTTCCTTCCTATCGAAAAGTACTTCTTAATATAAGCTCAGTTTCAAATGCTCTGACAGCTATAATTTCAAGACAAAGCACTGGAAAGACAGGTATGTAAGAATTCTTTGAGCTTGCTGGCACAGAGTGGAAACCAAATTGCTCTTTCCCCAACTCCCAGCTTCTTCAATCAATGATTTTAATGAATCATACAGCATCTTCAGAATAACTGAAAGATTCTTAAGGCTTCTCATTTCTGTGGGAATTTATTATGTTTGGAATGGCTGCAGCTTGCACGTGGCTTTGGATGACATTCAACAGAACAAATTTATAAATGGCACATAACCAGTAACCAAAAACAGCTTCAATGCCAAAGATAAAATAGAATTTAAAAAATACTGTATCTTGATAAATCTTATCACTACAAACATTTAGTAAGTTTTGAACTTTTTTCCAGGAAAGATTAAATTAAACATACAGTAAAACCAGTTTGTAAAGCCCTGGGACTTTTGACCAGTCACTCTTCTAAGCAGGAAGCAGCGCATCCATTTAAATAACGCAGTATTAGTTACTTCATACAAAATGAGCTTCTTTCTCAAGGCAACTTCAGTTCTACTGATTCCCAAAGCATGTTTCACTGGTCATCACTAATATTATCAACAGCCATTGATCAGCACTTAATGAATTTGATTGAAGAAATTAAGTCTTATGGTCACTAGAATAAAAATTCTGAGCCACAATCCTACAATCCTAGGATCCCCATGCTTAAAAATCACCAAGGAACTGCACAGGCAAACAGATCCAAATGTAAGACTGTAATTAGACCCAATTTACAAGTAGTCACTGACCAATAATATTGCCTTTTTCTAAAGGCTGATAATCATAATGCACTTTCAAGACACTACCAGAATCCTCCAGTTTAAAATGCACCAGTTAGACACAAATTTCATATTATTTATTTTTTTATACAGAGCTAGATAAAAGCTAAGGTGATAACTGTGAAATAAAAGCCATTAGCAATTGGCATAAGCACTGTGCTTTTCACCAGGAAGAATGCATTGACTCTCTAAAAACATCAAATACAAATGACCAGGCATCATTTACAATTTTCAAAAAAGCTTCACTTGGTTTCCACTCACAAGAGATCAAACAGCTGTCATTTGATAGGAGGTGGAACAGGAGAAATTTAAGGAATCCATGACAGGACATTTAGAGAAGAGACTTACTGGCTGAGGCCAAGAGCTACACTTCTTTTTAGTTTAAGTGTATTGGTTAGTATGAAAAGATAACACAAACAATACATCCCGACAACCAGTGTTTGAAGGGAAAAAACAGGCTGGAATGACTCTAACACATTACCCTAGGCTGAGCCCAATATTCAGTGCTAACTAGAAGAGAAGAAAAACCCTACAATATCTTTATCTTTAATCTCCCTTGCAAAAACACCAGAACTGGTCAGATTTCATACTTACCTTTCACAGAAAGTTCTTACAGTTCCCATTAAAAATCAATTTTATTTGGCATGAAAACAAGACTTAAAAGTTATGTAATCTAAAATATTCCACTTAAAAATGTCTCTGGCTCTATGGTAACTCATTCTCCAAGCTCCTTACTATATCTGTTAATGAAGAAGTCAAAACAGGAGGCAGAGTAGAAGAAGCAAGCTGTCCAAGAGCAAGAGCTTTTGTTTCAGTTTACCCAACAAAGCCATTCTGGGAAAAACTGAAGTTTCTTGCCAAGAGCTGCAATCTTGCAAAAACAGTATTCAGCTGGAAAATTCCTAACTAACAGGCAAGCCACTGCAACTACCTCAAATTAGTTCAATGGCATTTCAGTTTAATTTGTGTAAACACCTAACTTATAGTGTATGCAAGAGCTCAGGCTTACCCTTCTACCTGTTCAAATGCTGAATAAATAATTTGTTTACAGCATGGTTATGGGATGCTAATTTTTTTTTTTTTATAGGCAAGGGTCTCACAGTTTGTAAGAAACAACTTATAAAAGGCTGAGGTTAAAAACATCTCATCTCAGTTACATAATTAGTTTACCTGCTCAGAAATCTCCCTGAGGAACAACTGCCATTCACAATATTTGTACACTGCATGGAAATGTAAACTGACGGTTGTTTCATTATGATTATGTGAAAGAATCACAATTATGTTTGCTTTACATTAAATCATCACTGAACAGACAAGAATTAGTACTTCCTTTGAACTGTAAGGTACTGTTCATCATTTTTGGTACAAAAGATTTAGATTCGTTCGTCCCTTGATATGTAGTTCCTACAGAAACACAAAGTTTAAGTAAGTACTTATCACGTATTATACTGTCTTTTATGAAGTTTATTGTCAATATGTTCTCCCAAACTGCAGACATACTACTAGTAGCAGCACATGGAGCACCCTGAAGTTTGATGGTAGCCACACTCTGTAGCTGATGGGGGCATCTCTCAACTTCAAAACAGCCCAGAAGAGGCAAGAAATAACACTTTGCATTATAAATTTACCCAAAACACAGAACTATACAAGAGACCATGCAAATCTGAGAGCTTTCACCGCACCCTGGCGTGGGATTGCCACTGTCTCTGCCCCATCAGCTGAAGAAAGCCAGCCCTGGAACACAGGGCAAACACCCACCCCCTGAAAATCCCACCTGTCACAGGCTGGCGGCAATATCAAAGCAAAACTGCCTGCACAACGCCTTGTGTTTCTCCCACTATTGCACACTAACAAATCAGTAGCATCCAGAAAAACTCTAGTAAACTGACACATTGTTTCGCACTAAACGTAAAACTTGTGTATCCTTCAAGCTCCCAGGAAACAATGTTCTCCACCGAATTTCTCGATTGTTCTGAGAACATCTACTGTTGTAATCATACACAGTGCAATGATTTTTTTTTTTTGGCAAAACTTGAACCATTACAGAAATCAGAGATCTCTATCTGTCATAACGCCCACAACCTTCACGCTCTGCTCTGCGTGTTTCTCAGCCACACAACACAGATCAGATCGATATGCAAACAAAGCGTTTTAATAACACTACAGCACCTCTACCCGGCCTCTCCTGCACCCCTTCGCAACTCAGAGGGACTCTTGCCTCCATCCCTCCCCCCCGGGACCCCGCCAGGACCCCGCGTTTCCCCACACGCCCGAGGCGCCCCGAACATCGCCATCGCTCTGCGCGGCGGGACGGGCGGCGAGGCACCAACTCGCCTCCCGGTCGGGCCTGGACAAACATGGAGCAACCCCCGGGGCCACAACGGGGCGGCCGCGGACCCCGCACCCGACAGAGCGGCGGCCAAACGCCCGTCCCGGCGGCCTCACCCGGGGCGGGCCCAGCTGCCGTTGGGGCTCGGGGCCGCTGCGGGCCGCGCCGCGCTCACCTGAGCCCGTGGATGAGGGGGGCGCTGTTCGATCTCCTCAGGCCGCCCCCGTCGCTCGGGGCCGCGGCGCTCCCCGGCGGCAGCTCCAGGTCCAGCTCCATTTTCTCCTGAGCCATCGCGGCAGCGCCTCCGGCTCCTTCCACTCCGCCGCGATGCCCATTCACTGCCGGCGGCCGCAGCNAGCGCCTTGGGCCGGACACCCCCCGCGCCCGCCGCCGGCGCACAACGCGCATGCGCCACAGGAGCCCCCGCTCCGCGGCCCGAGCCGGTGGGCCCGCGGCGACAGGGCGCATGCGCGGAGCGGTCCCCGCGGCGTTCGGGCCGGGCGGGAGCAGCCCGGGCAGGCGCCTTGGGGCGCTTTGCCGCCGGGCTTGCGGCCAGCCAGGTACGTGCGGGGTGCGGTCTCGGTGCTGCTGTTCCCGCCGAGCTTCTCGCGCAAGGATAACCCAAAATCCCGGTGGGATTTCGGGTGGGATGGGAGGCGCTGAGGTGACGGAGGGGCTGGCGCGGCCTGCCAGCAGCGGCTGCCCTCAGGGGCCCGGGCTGACTGGTGCCTGGAGACGTGCATCTGCAGCTCCAAGCCGTGAGAAGGCTTAAAAACACAGCTGTCCCCTCCCCGGGTTGCCTGGCCCGGCCGCTGCGTGTAGGAGAGCCCAGGCTGGTGGCCTGGCCCGGACCCCGGCTAAGGATGGAGCCGGGCTCTGAGGCACAGGTTCTCGGTGCCGTAGAAGACATCTGTGCCCCTGTTTTTCCATGCCCTGGCAGTTTCTGTCAAGCCCAATCTAAACATTTGCATAGAGAGCAGTTCTGCCCTCCTGCACTCAACTGTCCAGTGTGTCAATGTCAACACCTACCTGTCACCATGTACCCATCCATCTAACTGTTGTTAAGTCATTTTATCTAACTAGCTAGATATTTACAACTCAGACGTACAAATTTTAGGTGTCTTAAAATATGTTCTCTCTTTGTAAGTGCTACAACACTGACATTTAAATATCAAAATATAAACATCTGGGTTAATACCTAACCATTGCCACTTCTCAGAAATACAGTTCTTTGCAGGCCTAGACATCTCTTCATCAGTTTATATTCCAGGTGAGATTTTCAGACAGTCTTTCAGTGTAAATATAACCAGAGAAGAAAGGTAGATTATAGATAGCTAAACCGTTTTTTTCATGGGTCACATGCTTCCTAATTTGTTTAAGGCTGATGGCATTTTGTAACTTTGGGTGGCTGGGTTTAGTCCACCCATGGGGATATTTCCCTGATACTATCATATATCTCTGGCATTGTCACCCACACCATAACTTCATGCCCACCAGTCCCTCAGTATCACTGTACCCGCCTATGTCATTCTCCTGGTCTCTGTTTCACCACTTTGAACGTCCATCTTTCACCTGTATTTTCCCAAGGCTCTATTTAACCCATTCTCTCCTTTCTTTATCCCTGTTGCCATGGTCATTTGTGCTGTTTCTCTAACTCAGATCTTTGTGATTTTCTCATCTCCCATCTTTCACCTCATTCTGTTCTATAGCACAACTCTCCCACATCCACATCCCCTTGTCTCTGCCTCACTACCCTCCTCCTCCTCGGGCCTTGACGGCACCACTTTCTCTTGTATATATTCTATATTGTACAGATTCTCTTGGTGATAGAAAACCCTGGCCAGGCAGCAGGTTGATGTGTTGGTGCCTGGCACTGGAAAATTTGAGTACATGAAGCAGATGTTTTTAAGCTCTCAGCCACGTCTTGAATGTTGTTGACTTTTTCCTTAATGGTATCCTGTACACTGCATTTGAAGCTTTTTGCTGCCCATAGTAGCCAGGATATAATATAATAACTCCACAATAAATCCACATAGTTTGGTGATATAATCAGATTCTGCAGGTGGCTCTTGTATTAGCAGAGCCAACATATGTGCGAGCTGATTTCCGTTCAGGGCTAGGTGTTTTGCTAGATACTGTCAGATGAATAGTCTTTTGGGCACTCTTCCAGCTGTGGTGTTAAATGCTTATGCTGAAGTGCAAGGCAAGGAGAATGGTGCAGGTTCTGTGTTAAAAGTGTGGTGTTGCTTTTAGTGAGTGGTCGCAGTGAGAGGCGATTAACAGCATTTTCCTTTTGTAGCACCAGGTCCTAATTTTCCAGTGAACCAGACTGATCAGAATTATTAGAAATCAAACAAGAGAAAGTTTTAAATACTTACCTTCTTGATCTCTGGAGGACATGATAATTTTGTATAATCTCACAGAAAGGTGTCGTTACTATGATACATCATAGTGTGGGCACTGGCACGGGACTGCAAATGCCTTCTACAGGAATACAAGACAAGGAATTTTGTCTTCAGATTTTTCAGTATAAATACATACTGAAAATTCCTGAAAATATTTAAAATGAAATCTTGTGGGACTTTTAACTCCTCTTAGGTACCTAACTGGCACAAAATTCTTCATTAATAGTGTCAGTATGATGTGAGAAATGAGCAGCAACAAAAAGTCACAGACAAATACACTGTCTGTGAACACAGAAAAATGGAATACACTCAAGTCAGTCTTGATTAACCAAAAAATACATGGAAGTGCCATAATAAATAGCAAGCTGTATAAGCAATAGTTCTACTCAGTTATCCAGGAACATCTACTTTCAGTCTTTTTGAAGAGAATAATTCATACAGGCACGTTCGCGCTAAGGAAAGTTGAAACAATGAAAGATCCTAACTTTTCCAAGCTGCTTCTCTACATAGCACTCTGGATAAAGCATTGCTGTTTCCCGGGAGAAAATGAAAACCTTTTAAAGTGTAGTCCTGATAAAGGCCCCAACAATCGCTGTGTGTAAGAGGCAAATGTGTATGTAGCAGTTGTTATTACAGAAAAATACGAGAGAATAAAAACGAGTGAGCACAAACTTGGATATTTGGATCATTTGGAGTGGAGTGATAAAGGTCAGTCCAAAACTTAAATACAGCCAAGAACTGGAACCGTGACAGATTTTGTGCCAGGTTTCTGAAAACAGCACAGAGGCTCACGGTCTCGTTAGTCATTAACGAGCGTGATATTCTTCAGGAGCAAAACGAAGCTGGGCAAACCACCGGCAAAGGCGGCTGGAGTTAAGGCGAAGGAGAGCGGCAAAGCCCCCTCACCGCTAGCGCTGCCTCCTCTCCGGGCACGCACCGGCCCAGCCCGCGAGTCGCCCGGTGACGAACGCACCGGTGCCCGCAGCCCCGCCAGACTCGAGCCGTCGTCCTTCTCTAAGCCACGCCCCCCGCTGACCTGTCATGCCGAGCCTCAGCGCCCATTGTGCCGTTTCAAACACACGCCCCGCCCCGTCAGCCAGTCAGTGCGTGCTCCGCCTCCGCAGGCTCTCGGGAGGCCGCGCGCGGCTGCAGTTGGGACTGGGGCTCGGTACCGGTCTCGCGGGCATGCGCAATGGCAGGCTGCAGTTGCAGGACGCAGGCGCTGTACAAGGCGGGCAGCTTGGCCTCCGCCGGTTCCCACGCATGCGCGCTGTGCAGCGGCGGCGGGCAAGGGGGGTGTCCGGTCCAAGGCGCTCGCTCCCTTCCGGAGGCGGCGGCAGAAGCAGCAGCACCGGGATCGGGGAGCGGGAGCTCGTCTGTGAGCGCCAGCGGGGGGGGGAACGGGCCGCCCCCCGGGCTGCCCCCGGCATGGGGCGCTGCTGGGGCCGCCCCCCTCGCTGGGCCCGGCGCGCCCCCGGACGCTGCCTGCGNGCGGCCCCGAGCCCCGGCGGCAGCTGGGCCCGCCCCGGGAGCGCCGGCCCTGGCGGGGCTCGGCGGCTGGAGCAACATCGGCCGCCGCCGGGCCCCCCGCGCTCTCGGAGCTGCCCGGCCCCGTTGCTGGCCCAGCCCTGTGTTTCGTGCAGGCCCCCGGCTGTCCCTGCGCCCGGGCTGGTGGTGGCGGCGGCCTCTGAAACGTGTCACTTGCTTCTCGGAATGCCCGAGTCGAGGCGGCGAGTTACTTCTTGTGGCTCCTCCAGTGACAGCAGTGCTGCTGATGAAATAAAATGCTTGTTTCTAGTGCACTGGAGAGGGGAACGTGTGTCATAGCACTGTGTAGTTTTAGGTAAAGCACACCTTAGAAAGTTGTTCACAAAACTTTTTTCTTCCCTGCAGTGACAACTCACAGGTTTTTCAGCCTTATGTGTTGCGAACTCGCAGGAACAGTACAACAGTTATGAGCCGTCACAGTATGGTAAGGAATCTTAAGCATGTTTTGTTTACACCTAACGAGAAATAATTGGGCTGGAGAAATGAAGTTAGACTTGATTTGTATTTAAACTAAGCATCCTGCAAGCTTCCAGGCTGCAGAATACGTTTTTTTTTCCACCTGTAACTGCAACCTACACTGAAATAATACTGGTGTGTTAACTGTACATCCCCAAGAAGACAACAGTAGCTGAAACTATGTGTGATTCCCAGTATTAATTAATTTGGACCTGACCGTGGGTTGGAAGAGAAAACTATTGTCACAATTAAAAGTCTTGAAAGGGTGTTTTAATTTGTTGTAAAAGTGGAAGAGAGAGTCAGAGGTCTCTGTTGTCCTGTTTGTTTGACATGACCATATGGCCACTCTTTTTTTGCAAAGGCTGAATAGTAGACATCAGAAAATAATTTAAAGAAGAGTAATTAATTTGCTGGGTGATCTTCTACCCTCTATTATAAAAATCTGGTAGTGTATAGTACTGCAGTTATTTAACTTTTCAAATATAGTATTTTTTTTTTTTACTCTTTCCTTGTTAACTCAGGGATTTTTTTTCCACTAAAATTTTTCTTTCTCATCTGAGACTAGTGAAGATTAAATATTGCTTTTCTCAAAACCTATAGAACTTAAAGTCCTGAAATAGGTTTCTTCTATGGCATCTATTCTGTTCAGGAAAACTGACAGGGAATTTTAGTTCAAAATTTTCTGTTATGGGATTTCTTAAAAATAAGAATCCCAAATTTTGGAACTCAGTAGGTGTTACAGTAGATGCATGGACATCCTGAGTGGGAACTGTTGGCCCATTTGTATGTGATGGTAGCCAGAGTTCCAGAGGAATTAAATGTATGAAATTGTACACAATTGAAAAAGTGCGGAGGTTAAGTTAAAGACTGTGCTGAAACATTGACTTTTCTCCTTTATAATAGGCAGCTGGTTGAGTAAGTTAGTACAGGAGTTTGTTGTGTTACTCTAGGCAGTAGGGAATTGTATAGTGTTTCATTTATAGTATCTCACTTGTTTAAATGACATATATAGCTAGTGTATTTGAGAGGCGAAGCAGTATCTGCTTGCAAGTCTGAGATCTGTGCCACTTGCTGAGTGATAGAATTAATTTGTAAGTGGTAAAACAAGTCTTTTCTCTTGAAGGTCAGTGTTTTCTTTTTGCAACATTATCTGAGTCATCCACATGTAGCTGTACAGCTCATTTTTAATTCACTAAGAATGTAGGTGATGCTAAATAGGACGTATGCAAGCTGTTGATGCGTGATATAATCATTGTGGCTACCACTCTTTTTTTTCAGCTGTTGTCGTCATCTCCTATTCGTATTCCTAGTAGCCGACTTCATCAGATCAGAAGGGTAAGTATAGTTTTTATCTGTATATGTAGTAACTGAATGACAAGTATTATATAATATTGAAGAACTTACATAATGGGAGTTTATTTCCTATTGAGTTGCTCAATTACTGGAGTAAACTGAGTCTTTTTTGAGACTTAATTTCAACAAGGAAGCATCCTTGCAAGGCTTATTGTTGTCGTGTTTAAAGAACCTTGCATTTTTGAAGTGTTGTTTCATTCAAGAGAAACAGTGAACTGGGCTGGTAGCAGTCTTTTCTTTCTGCAGTGCTTCTGCTGTTCATATTTCAATTCTAATGGCAAATTATTGAATCACAAGTGTTATTCCAAGTACCTGTGATGAATCAAATGTTATGGGAAAATTTATGGCATTTATCTCCTGCAGGAGGAAGGAGTAGATTTAATGAACAGAGAAACAGCACATGAAAGGTGAGTGTTATTGAAACAAGATGATAAAATAGCCGGAGTTGTCCTCTTTGTAGCTGCTGATGGGATTTTTTTGTATTCTAGGGAAGTGCAAACAGCAATGCAGATAAGCCAGTCATGGGAGGAAAGCTTGAGCCTGGTAATCTCTTTATAGATGTTTCCTATTTAATTCTACTTTTACACTCAACTGACAAATTTAAAGGAAAGAGAAAATAATTTAAGAAGAATTAAAGTTTATCCACTGTTGCTGTTTTGTGCATTTGGCCCAATGACTTTGCGCTAGAAGGTCGTGCCTTGGATTCGAAAGTAATGCTCTGTGCCAGTGTTAAAGTTGGAAAACTTGTATTTACAGAGTGACAATGACTTGGACAAGTCTGAGAAATCTTCCTCCCCAAAGAGAATAGACTTCATTCCAGTTTCGCCTGCACCTTCGCCTACAAGAGGAATAGGAAAGGTAGGATAAGGGAAATACCAGACTGAGAGAACATTTTAGAATTTTAGACCAAGGTGAACTGGGAAGACGTGTAACTATAGAAATTGTTTGATAGTTTTAAAAAGAGAAACACCAAAAAAACAACCAACAACAAAAAACTCCAACCCAAATACACGTTTTATTGGTTTCTAAGAATTGGATACTTATTTTAGAGCCTGCAGAGTTTAAGCAGTATGCCAGTTCTGTCACACTGAATGTTTTCAGTTGCTGCTATTTGTGCGAAGTTTGGATGGGGTAGGTTTCTCATTCTAGGGAAGCTGGAAGAGGTCATTAATCAGATTTGGCCATGATCTTCAGCTCCATAAGTGGGGGGATGCTGGGGAAGAAGCACCAAAACTGAAATGTATCATATGTGTAAAGTAAGAGTGTAGGCAAAGACCAGAAGCTGCAAATCTGTGTGGTGAGGAGAATGAAAATACACCCGTCGGTTATGGAAAGGAAGACATAAACTCACTGTGAAGAAGGACCCAGGCGTCCTGAACTTGCACTGAGGACTGTTTGCAGATGCTGGAGAAAAAGAGGTGGATCTTGGATAAACTGCTTTTTCCAGTGGGGACTGGGAAACAAATGTAGCACAGAGAAACTGGCAACTGTTTAAAGATGGGCTGCTTGACCTTGTTTTTACCCTCTTTTGTGGTTCTACTTTTTCGTACTGCTACTATTTTATTGCATGCCTCTACCAGTACTGATGCATGGAGCAGCCACATACTAGTGCAGGGTAAATGTGTTCCTAGTATAACTGATACTGGCAACTCCTCCTATACCTTTGGAATCATGACTGTAAAGCAGTAGTAGATAACTTGACAGAAACATTTTAGTGTTTAGCTATGGGCATCCAGCGGCTAAACTCAAATTAGCTGCAGAACCACAGAGCTAAATACTCTGTTCTACTTTGGCATATTGTGTTAAATTTTCAGGTCACTTATATTTTGAGTAAACTCTCTTTGTTCAACAAGCCCTTTGAAAGAAGTAAGTTCTGGCTACTGTACTGCTACTTCTAAATGTAACAGAAAGAATGGAAACAATGGTCTTATTTAGAAAATCGTGTCTGTTTCAATTTTGAATTTCTTGTGGGTTTGAATTTTAGGTTAATCTGAGCTGTGTTGTGTTAGCCAGTGTGTTTTTGCAAGATAAGTTTTAATGCCTTTAAGATTGCGTTTGATTATCTCTGCCTTATTCTGTTACTAGCTTTTCTTTAACTGGCGATATTTCATTTTGAGGGTGGGGTGAAACACCTGAGTATTTAAAAGGAAATTCTGAAGTGTCTTAATGTGACTTTTTCTGCAGCAATGTTTTTCACCATCATTGCAAATGTTTGTGAGCAGTAACGGATTACCTCCAAGTCCTATTCCCAGTCCAACAAGGCGATTCTCCACGTAAGTAACACCTGCAAGTAATAGATATACATGGGCTTGAATGCCAGGGCTAGCAGAAAAATTAGTTAAAGCTGATATTAAGCCATTAAAAGAGACTAGTTTTGCAATAGCTGAAGTCGCATAAAAATGCTCTGGAAGTTCAGCTATTACCAATGGTAGCTTTATGTGGGTGCTCTTTTAGGAGCTTGGGCTAACTTTAAACTAGACCTGGTAACTTGTGGGTAAATTCCTAGGTACTTCAAATGAACTTTGTTAATTCTGTCAGCATATCAATTTTATATAAATATTGTACACAATTTGGAAATGGATCGAAATGAGGGTGTGATGCACTAATGAAAGGAAAAAACCCTGGAAAATTTACTACAGCTTTGGGAGATAATATGCTCTAATAGGCAGTGGTGTTCAGACTTGGAACCTTTACAGGCCTGACTATCGGTATTCTCTTTCTAGCAGGAGGAGTCAAAGTCCAATCAACTGTATCAGGCCCAGTGTTCTTGGCCCCATTAAAAGAAAAGGTATGTGTATTTACATTATCTGATGTTTTAATATGGATGTAGTTTTGCAGCTGGACCCATTTCTCTCTCTTCCACATGTTTTTTGTTGTTGTTCTGTAAGTACAATGCACTTGTATCTACGGTGAACTGGAATTTGCCGGTCATAACTTAAAAATACAATGTAAAGTAGCTAGTCCAAAATGCAAGAATGAAAAACTTTAAAAGCAGCTACTGCTTGAAAGAGACAAACTTTATTCCACATAAAATTAAATGTTATGAATATTCGTAAGTGCTGACATTCCTAAGTGTACCACTGTACGGTGCACACCCTTCAGATCATCTTAGGAATGTTGCTTATCATGCAGTATTTTCTAAACTTAGTGCTGAATGTTTGTTTTTACTCTGAAAGTTCAGAAGGTGAGTGTTTAGAGAGATGGAATAGATCAGTGCCCTTTCCTCCTGAAGGGGAAAAACTGCATTCTTTCCTGGAAGTATTCTGTGTTAAGTATATTCAAATTACATCCCAGAAGAAGTCTCCATAGCAGAACTGTAAGATTGAGATATTTACGAGTGTGCCTCTAGCTATGCTTATCCTTTCTGCATTTTTTTTTAACTTGGACATACTTAACTGCACCAAAAGCATGTCCTTTTATTTTACAAGCATTATGTTTAGCCTTCGAGAAAAGTTACTGGTTTGTTTTTGTGTTGTTTTTTTCTTTAGGACTGCTTTTCCTATCAGATAAAGAATTATCTATATTGAATTGATAAGGAAGAGAGAAGTTTTCTCGTAGATGCCAATTCTATCTTGGCTGCTATTTTCTATGAATTTTAGAGGCATTAAACATTGAACAGAAATTTATCAAGCTCAGAGAATAGGTATTCACCCTGCGTTGTTTTACTTTAAACATTTTACAATAGATTTTACAGAGATTGTGTTAAAAACTGCAGGTAAAAGGCAGGTTTTCCTCACTCGATCCGTGTGCTCTTGTGTAGCATCTTTTACAAAGTGGAGATAGTGAGTTGCCTTTTTTATTTGAAATATCAAGGAATTTTCAAAATTTTACTTAATTTTAAGACATCTAATCCATTTAAATGAATGTAATTTCTTTTCCTAAATACATAATCCTGTTATTTTCTGAATTTTAGCAGTAGCTTTATGGTTATTCTGCAGATATGACATGGTAACAAATTAACACCCTTGTATGTCAGGGAAGAAAGCAGTGTATTGAAGAACATTTCACTGCTCTAGGGAATTCATACTGCTCTAGGGAATACATACTCTAGGGAATTAATAAATTCATACTGGTAGACTGTGCAATGTGTTGTAGCAGTGCAGATTTGTACTTGAGAAATTTCAAGTAGCAAGAGTTACCTAAGTTGGTGGTTTAGGTTTTTTGGTTTTTCTTCATTTTTGTGTAAGACCAAATATTTTATAAATGTTGTTTGCCCATTCTGCTTGATAGAAGCTGCTTCAAAGAAGGGGCTGTATCCCCATGGGCTAAAGGAAATAGGAAAATTGGAATGGTTATCAGTCTTTTATAAAATGAGTGGTAATATAATTGTCTTGCATAACACATTACTGTATACTGGTTTGCTATAATGCTTAACCTCCATCAGCTTTTCAAACTGACACCACAACTGCTGTGAGGTATAGGTAAAAAGACAGAAAATTTATTTCATATGTTTTTGTTGCCAAACTAAAAATTAAAATATACTGTAGCTGAGAAGTTTTTTTTCTTCCTGAAGACTGTTATTGGCAAGTTCACGATATTTCCAAATGTGTTTATTGCACAGAAGCTATTAATGAGCTAGCTCGTTCTTGGGCAGATTATCCTAAACAGATTATATGAATTCTCCCCGTCATGTTTAATCTTTTAATGTCAGTAGATGATTACAGGTACAAAGATAGTCTGATCCATGATGAGTAAGTGGAAATGCATATGCATGCCAGATTTTTCTTTCTGTTCAACTTCTCTGTAAAAGCGCGCATATGCATCAGTATTTGTTGTATGCGGGAGGGTGAAACTGTGGCATTTCTATTTTCCTAATCACTAAGAATTTTAATCTCTGTATATTGGTTTATGTCAGTTGCCTCATCTCAACTGCGTACTTTAAAATTAAGTCATCATAATTAGTTTTCTTTAGATTATTTTGTCTGATTGTAGTCTGAGTAGCAAGTGCCTGGTTTTGTGTCTTTGAGATTGCTGTAGCCCCTTAGATGCTGCTGAAGCAATAGTTAAATGAAGGATGGACTGGATGGTTAAACAACAGCTAGCATCGAATTAGTGTCTTGCCCAAGTGCTTGGTTGGCCGAATTAGCGGACCTATGTTACAAATGCAACCTTGCTCTATTGTGGGACAAACATCTCCACAGCAGAGAAATATTAAATGGACATTCCAGAGACTCAAGTGAGTTTGATTATTTGCACTGTTTTCCTTAGGTGAAATGGAAACTGAAAGTCAGCCAAAGAGACTTTTTCAAGGAACAACCAACATGCTTTCTCCAGATGTTACCCATCTGACAGATCTCAGTTCATGGTAAAATATTTCATGTGTCTTGAAATGCCAAAGCAGGGAATGTGCATTTATCACAAGATTTCTTGGGGTTTTTTTCCAGAAAAAAAATATTTGGTGTGTAGCTTGCATATGTGTATTACAGGGAACTACTCCTGTGGTGGTATAGTGTGACAATGTTCCTGCTCCTTGTGTCAATTCTTCCTGAGCAGACTAGCCTAGATTTTATGTATCGAAACTTTCATACTGAATATAATAGTTTATGAGCCAAGAGGGATTTGGAACAAAGTTACTTCTCCTCAAAGATGCTTCTTCATTTCAGTATATGGCAGCGGTCATGTACGTATCGGAAGACTTAGAAAACGTGTGTGTGAATAGTTGCTGCAGTTACATAGTTCATGTTGATACATTCTTGGTTTTAGTGTTGTAGTCTTGTCTCCCTTCTGTATTATGATCACAAAAAGCTGAGTTCTTTTTCTTGTCAAGAGTCAGACACTAAGTATTCTAATGTATCAACTCTGTATTCCTATAGTTTCAGTTTACTTACAGAGTTGGAACTGCCTGGAAATAGTGTTTTTCCTGTGGCTTCTAGCTAAATTGCAGAAGTATCGATTTAGGTGCCCTCTGGAGTCTTGTATCAAGACTTCAAAATCCAAACACAGGAATTCCTTACAAGGGAAAAACAGGTTTTAAAAATCTTGCTTTGAGTAGTGCAACATGAAAGAATGTACTGATCAATGACATCTCTGGTGCATTACTGACTAAATTCTCACTGTTCCTTTCCTATAACCTTTTAAGATCTTATTCTTGTTAGTTGTCACCTCCTTTCTATAACTGATTAAAATCAGTCATAATGTATTCTGCATGTTAAAAAAAAAAATTCTGTTCCTCATTCTTGTAAGGAGCATGAATATATTTATAACATGCTACAGAAAACAAGGAGTCTTCAGGGCTGCCAGTCTTGCAGTAAAGACTGAGTGGTAGTATATGTCTCCTACACCTTTTCTACGAAGGTGAATGTATGTTAGCTTTGTACACAAAGTCATCATGCCTCTGTTACTAAATAACTTTTTTCTTTTTCCTCAGCCTGTCTTCAGATATTCTTGATGGGAGTAGCAGCAGTGTTGGCTCTTCCTCTGATTCACTGACTAAAGGCAGCATAACCACAGAGTCGCCAGTAACATGCTCAAACTCATGCTCTTCATTCATTTTGATGGATGATCTCTCACCTAAGTGACTTAAGTTTTGAGTCTGTGTGGCTGTGCTGTTTCCTTACTGTACACTCGTACAGAGAAACGAATTTTGATCCTTGAACCATTAACGTGAGGATTATTAAAAGGAAAAATTATCTAACTAATCCTTGGTGACTTTCCAGTGATTTTGATTTACCCATTTAATGGACATTGTAGACCATATTAATGTCTAGTTTTGCGATTTGTTTTTTAAACAAGATGTCTGCTCAGATTATACTAACTTTTTGCTTTCAGGAACCTGCATACACTTTTTGATTCCAAGAATAGGTATCTACCTATTAGTGTTGCAGTTTTTAGGAAAATACTTCTATTGTTATTGTGGTCACTATGTCTAGGGAAATAATTTGGTTCAGAAGGATTTGAAAATACTAATTTATTTGCTGGCACTTCTACCATTGAGTAGAACTATTCTTGCTTTTTGCAGTCACTAGCCTCAAATTCTCTTACAGAAGGGAGTAAAAAAATATTTTCTGTTCTTAGTGCTGCTAGTTGTTTTTATTACAAAAGACTACAGTGGGTCTGGAAATCCCACTGTATTGCATAAAAAAAAACCCCACAACAAAATAATTAAAACTGTCACTTTTGCCATCAGTGCAGAAATAACAGTAGTCTGCAAAAATTATTAAAATAGCTGAATAGTTCTGTCCCCAGATCCTTGATCCTACAGATGGCAAGATTTGGCCAAGGAAAATATGCCTCGATCGAAGACATGCAGTGCAGATAACTAAGTTATTTAAACTACTGTGTAGGGGAACCATGTATGGCACCATCGATGTCTCCTGTGGCATTGAGGTCATAGGTATTTTTGTGCCTTAGGGGACATTGTTACAAAATTATGGAATGTAAACCAGAGGGGTGGGTGGGAAAAGTCCTTTGTGTACAGCTTGTTTATAATAGAGTGCTTACCAGAACCTGTCGCCGGTGCTGCTTTCCTTAGTGTCCCTCCAAGGTGTGCGCTCTCGCAAGGTGCTGTGGGCAGTCCCGACTGCTGTGAGGTGGCAGCCAAAGTGACACCCTTCGCAGCCGCTGTGTATGGCTTTTGTACCTTTGTTGGTCATGAGCAGGGCAAACGGCTACATGAACATTCAATTTCTAAGGAAAGACTTAAAAGTTTGGGTTGAATATAAGCTCTGCAAATTGTTTGGCTAAGGAGTTATATTTGAGCTATGAGCAGTCTTGATACAGTACCTTGGTCAGTCTGAGGTAAGACAACAGATATTTTCTTTTTAAAGACTTTAACGGGGCAAAATAAATCCGTTTGTAATCTGTGTTATGCTATTTATTATTTATAACTATGTAAAAAGTCTGTGGTGATGAATTATAGTATTTTTTTATGATTGAATAAGTTTTTTATGTTCAGTAATTGCTGGCTGGTTTGTATTTAATACGCGACATTGTCTACCAGAATCACAAGCTTCCATTTTTGAATGTTTGTAACATAAATGCTTGTTATCTAAAAGTACAACTTCTGATCTTTTTGAAAGAAAATAGCACTGAATTTAAAGTAAGATGATGTGCTTTAAAAGTCAGCACAATCTCTGGCAATACTGTCTGGCTAAAAAGGGGAGGGGGAGAACCATAGTTTTTTCTGTTACGAAGAAGCCGTTGAGTTTCCAGAAGACGTGTACATACCAGATTATTTTTAAAAGTGTTTCCATTAAATTGTAAGAAGTACCACAATGGGCCAGCAGTGGCACTATTATTTGTATTATCATTTTCACCTGTGGAGCATTAGTTCCCCGCCTCAAATAAATGTGCATATTGTAAAATATTGTCCATTGGTGCCATTTCTAAATGAGCTCTACAGTACTGAATGTTAATTTTATTTGTATATGCGCAGTGCTATTTCTTGAATTTCTGATGTCTTAAATCCCTTATTTTTTTATTCATGCTTGTGTCTTCTCTGCCTTCTTGATGCTGGAAGAAGGTTGCTTTTACATTTGCAAAATGTTGATAAATAGTCTGTGATAAAATTCCAGCTGTTACCTGTGCCCCAGTTTCATTATACTGTGCTTTTACTGGTACTGTGACTTAGAAATCTGAACAAGGGGTGACAGAAAGGGGAAACCTATTGCATGCTTTCTTAAAACCGAGAAGAGCATAGCTATCATTTATTTTTGGCTGACTTACCTGTACAATTGATATATTCCAGATTTGTTTGTTAGTGGAGAGTCTAATATAAGTGCTGGCTTTTGTAAACATTAGAATGTAAGCCTCATAAAGCAAACGCACAAATATTCACTCTTGTTACAGAATTTTTTTTAGTGTTCTGGCTATTCTCCACTCCAGAAGACATTGCTCTTTTATAACATATGTATGTAATACACATGTACACTGTCTGTTGTTTCAGAACGAATGTCATTGTGTAATGTAATAGGTCCCATCTAGGACTGTATTCTGTTTCACACACGTAGCTGTAAGACCACGGGTTCATTTTAAAACTAATTTTTCTAATACTCTGATAGCTGACATTTGCACTTAACTGCATGTGAGTCGCTGCTGCTTACAGAATCGATCGTTATTGCAGGGTGAAGGCTCGTACAGCATACTTGGGCTAAACTGACTAAAAGTTTCATTTCTGGATTTATCAACTGTCTGGTCTGTAATGAATTAGATACTGGTTTGGGGAAGAAGTCCAGCTGGTGCTGGTAGTCAGCTTTGATATGTAACTATTGATATGCTTAACAACTGTTTTTTATGACTTCACCAGATGAATTTGTGCTGAATTGCCATGGCGAGTCAGAATTCCTGTCTCTCCTCCACCTCTTTTTTTTTATTTTTTTTAAAGAAGGAACCATTAATGCTTCTGTGGCTGAGACTCACCAGTGGTGACTTGCCTTTCATGTTGTAATTGTTAAACTACCAGCAAATACCAGCGTAATTCCAGCAGTGTTTTAGACTATTTTTAGCATGTTAATTAGCACAGCATTACGGTGTCGGTCTTTGTATGGCTCATTGACTAGCACTGCTTTTAGATCATATCCGAAGCACACTGAGTCTTCGTTTCACGGGCTTAAAATGCTGGAGGGATTTTACCAGTGGTTTAGAAAAATGTGTGTGTCACCTGTGGAACTCTGTGTTTTGATAATATCAAGTGTTCTGAATCAGGAAATGGATCACAGTATGCGTGTTTCATTCTCCTTCATTGAATTTCAAATTGGGGATCCTGGGCCCAAAAGCCTGTGTGTAAGGGGCTGTTTTTCTGACTGTATGTGATTAAATACTGTCTCTTACAATGGAAGTAATTAAACTGTCAGTGAGTGAGGATGTAAACCTGAGTCCTGCAGACTGTGTTGGAAAACTCATTCTTGAAATGCACAAGGAAAGCTATACTGTGTAAAAACAGTAAAGTGGGATTATTTTTTTAAAATGGTAAAAAGAGTACTCATTTTAACAACTCAAAATGCTAAAAGCATTTTAAATGTAAGGCTTTAACTTGGTGCACTTCTCTTGACAGAAACACATTGGGGGCTGGATGCAGAGGTTAACTTGAGCAGGCTTAGGCGGATTTGAAACTCGTATTCTGGTGCATAAAAACAATAGACTAGTCTTGGGAAATTATTTTTTACAAATATTCACATTCTTATCTGTAGACCCTGCTAATATATTGTGTGACAACAAAGATGAGAACTTGTTTTTCCTGGAGGAATTTCATCTGCGTATAATCTTCCTGGTAACTTCATAATAAAAAGCTTTGCATTAATATGAATTCAAATATTTTGTGAAGTCATAGGACTGTTTCATTTGCTTTTTTGGAGTAAAGGCCAAGAAATATTTTTGGAGATATACAAACTGCCTCTTGTGTCCCAAGGCTATTATATAAATGGCAACTGTCCATGGCGAGTGGGAAGGGACTTTGCCTACCATTCAACGCTTCAGTCTCTCTTGAGATCTGTTAAATAAACCTTAGCGAATGTGGTGACTGATGTAAGATGAGTTACTGACCCAGTGAGAAGGATGTAGTAACTAGCTCCTTTGACTATAAATGAGTTTTAGCACTGAATGTAGACTGAGCTTATCCAACTCCTTTTCAAAGGAAAAATGGTTTTTCAATCAACTGAGACTTTCATGAGGGTCTGAGTGTTTCAAACAGAGAGGAAAAGACTCCTTGTTGGCAAGTCTAGGGCTGTTTTTCTCAATCCACCCCCGAAAGAGCAAGCTGTGCTTGCTGGTCAAGATTGCAGCAGCACTTGTCTCGGCTTTAGCCATCTCTGGAGAGGGCAAAGAGCTGGTGGTTGGGTTTCTTGAAGGGCTGGTATCTAGTTCACAGCTAGGGTGTTATTCACCGGGCTAAAATCACAAGGAGATGATGTTTTAGGGCAGGTCTGTTTTCCAAGGGAGTACATAGGCTGCAGAGCTGGTTTAAGCATGATAGCCTGGGTTTACTTCCTTCTGCGGATGAGGAGTCTTTGTGTAGGTGGGTTGTAGTGACCGGCTGCAGGCTGGCGCTGCCCTTCCCGTCAATGCGAATGCACACAACTTCCACCCTAACTTACACGTGTCCCTCAAGGCTATCCTTTTTATGAGTGTGCTGGGCACTTAACGGAAGTCTCTTGTTTCAATCCAAACCATTTTGCATTAAAGCTGCTTTTTATTACTTGCTTTTAGATCTTAAAGCCTTTTGATATGGGACCTATTGGGCCTTGGGTTTGTGTCTCGCCTCTGATTAGCGTGCCAGGGTCCACATTTTCTTTTTAAACTGGGAGCAATTTGTTTTGTTCTTCTTGCATTATAAGTTTGGAAATCCCAAGTAGGGAGGTTCTTGCTTTTAAGAAAGAATATCTGTTAGCTTTGGTGATCACAGAAGATTGTGGGGTTTTAAAAGAAATAAGACCTGAAAACATTAAACAAAGAAATATTTATTTTTAGCGATCCAATTCGGCTGGTGTGATACCAGGCTCTTTTTTAAAATGCAGGCACTAGTCTTTTGAACATGTTATTAGTAACACAGCAACACAATCCTATATGTTTTCACCCCCAAACTTTTATCTTTACTGTAAAGTAAGAATTTGAAAGAACACAAGTTTGGTTTTTGCTAACAGAGGGCATGGCTTGTCTTGGTTCTCTGAGTAAGGGTTTGTGGTAATGGTCCCTGGTGATTCAACAGCCCATCAGTGACAGCAGGCTGTCTAACAGTTCCTTTCTGTCCAAAAAGCATCATCTTACACTGCAGAATAATTCTACCACCTTTAGTCTCTCTTAACTTATTTCTGGGGGCCATGAGATTTTTAAATTTAGTACAAACACAGTTGTTATTTACTGCTAATTACTCTGTGTTGACTGTTTTACTAAACAGCTGTGGTAAAATTGCTGGTGGACTTTGTGGACTTTTGTGGGTCTCTCATTTTGGGGTATAACAGAGTTTGGGATTTTTGATTATTTTTCAGATAACGCAATGTGTGTCTTCTGGAAGAATTATCCATTGTGTTTGAATTCTGCAAGCCATTTGGATATAGTTTATGCAGAAGTAACTCCTATTTAACAACATAAATCAAATGAGTCTTGGAGATGATGACATGTGTTTGTTTTTGCAGAAGTTGACTGGTTTAACCCTTGCAACACCTAGAGAAAACTCCTGTATTCTGCCACGGTCCCCACCACTTTTGACCTTTCCCCAAAGTTAAGTAAGTTGGCAGAAGCACCAGGCTATTATTTGTATTGGGGTAATTTACAATGCAGATTATGAAAACTCTATTGTGCTAGAACAAAAAGATTTTCCTTGCCCCAAATAATTTGCAATTTAAATTTGTCATGAGAACCGTAATGGTTTGTCAATGCAATGCATGGTCAACAATTTTTTCAGTGCAAAGAAGTCAGGATTTGTAATATGCAGGTAGGAAGCAGGTGGTATCCAAAACTATGGGCCAAAGTAGAATAAAGAATGTAACTAAAGTTAACTAGTCCAGAATCTAAATCTAAAGTGTTGGATCTAGCCTCTGACAAAGCAAACCCTTTGCTCTACAAGCCCCTAAAATTTTGGAAAAAGTCAGCTACTGCCACGAGCTTAGCAGCTCAGTCTCAGCCCTGGTTAAGCATCCACACTCCTCTGCTTATGACCAGAACCTCCAAGAATTTGGAAGAAAAATAAATGTAAAAGGGGGAGTTAGAGTAAAAATGCCTCTGTGCCTATGATGTATGAGTATTGGTTTGAAAAATGATACAGAGAACAAAGTACAGTGAGTTGGGACAAATGTGCTTTAAATAAGAGTTGAGGATGTGCTACGTATAGTACGTGTAACATCTTGTTCGTGTGCAAGAACAGACTGTGAAAGAAACAGCTTTGTGTGGGAGAAGCGACATCAAAGAGCCTGAAAGAACCAGCACTGTAATAGGAAACATTTGCCTTGTGAGGACTCTAACTGCTGCTGGTCACTTCTTTCTTTTTTTTTTTTTTTCTTTCCTTTCCTTATTTTTCCCCCCCTCACGTATTAAAAGCCAGCAGTGCAAGCAACGTGAGGCAGCAGGGGTAGGGTGAGCCAGATGGGCAACAAGGAGGGCTACAGGGGCTAGCTGGATTTGTGGTCCTTTCACAGCTTCCCTCCTGCCCCCCTTACACTGAGTTTGCATCAGCCTCGTGAAGGATGCGGTTGTATTTGTTGGCCAAGCAAAGCAAGGCTGGATGCTCAGCTTCTTGTCTCAGCAGCATAGTTACCGAAGGGGATTGCCAGCTTCTGTCGTACATGTCCGAGACATCAGTGGGCAAAACTCTTGGTGGGGGGAGAGTGGAAATGAGAGGGGAATTGAAGGTGTAGGATGGGGACAAAGACGCTCAAAAAGCTGTGGGCGCAGTGGGAGATGGTGAGGGACCCGGTGGGACAAGGGACTGTAGAGACAGCACCATAGCAGGGTGGGAGGAGGAATGTCACCAGCAGAAAGGAATTTGACAGGGCATGGTGGGAGGCTGGTACACCTGTGTGGTATGGAGAAACCAAGGGTGTTCCTGTGAGGTGTCACAGCTATCCTTGTGGCCAGCAGAAGGCTGACACTGAGGAAGACAGGTAGCGGTATAGCTGCATGCAGTCACCCATGGCGCAGTCACCCATGGCACAGCCACATCTCACAGCTTCCACTTACCGGCGTTTATCAGGTATTTTTTTGAGAGTATCAGAAGTTTTTCAGCAATGCTTTGCATTAGCCACAAGGAACGTAGTGCATACAGCACTTAGGGTGAGTGTAAGCGCTAGCGTGCACGGTGCGGGTCTGGCTGCGCTGGGTGCTTGGGAGCGGAGGTGAGGGGTTGATGGGACCTGCATGGCCACAGGATGGCGTATCGTGGCTTGCAAAGCACCGAACGGCGTTTCACGGGCTGTGGCGACGCTGCCTGAGGGCATCTAAACTGTGCTCACCCTGCCACTTCTATAGCTAGAAATTTCTAATGTTTTCTCTTCACTGACAGTGTAACCTCTTCCTTTCAGAGTAAATGCTGACTTTCCAGAGGGAGGTTTGGACTTCATTTTATTAATAATATCAAAGCTTATTTTTTTTAAAAAAAGGCAGATGTTCTTTGGTTATAAGAATAAAACAACCCCGTGCTAGAGGAGACCTTGATCAAATTTACCTGAACCTGAAATGAATGAAAAGGCCCTGCTCATAGCAAGAGAGCTTTTCCAGGAGTGTGTTGCATATTGGCTGTTTTCCCAGCCCCGTGCAGTCTTTTAGAAGCATGCTGTGGCATATTTCAGTTGGTTTTAGTGAATTGCAATGCACGGGCTGGGTTTTTTTTCCTGAAGCACTGGTGCTGCAGCGTTCCCATCAGACTGCATGCAGGAAGCATCTTTCTGTTGTTTCTCTACATGGACACACACAGACCTGGATCTTGGAGAATTTACAGCGGCTTCAGCTTTGTAACCTGCAGTGCAAGGGGAACGTCTGTCTGTACGGAGCGAGCATCCCACCATGTAGCTGTGCTCTGGAGCTATGTCCAGGTGAGTGCTTGATAAGGTTGATTAGAATATCTCTTGGCGTCTGCTGCCACTTTTGACACAGATTGGATTATTTACTGCAAACTGAGCTGCAAAAATAAGAAAGCACCAACCCTGGGCTGTGTGCTGGAGACCTGCCCACAGGGTTACAGCATGGGCCTGGGGAGGTCCGACTGCTGCCGTTCCAGCTCTGCAGGCTAACCCAGCCCAGCAAGGAGGTGGGGGAAGATGGATGAGCCTGATCATCTTCACGAAGTGCTTTGCGATCTCTCCATGGTAAGTGCTGTGCAAGGGCTGAGTACTACCAGTACCACTTTGCTGGGTGTCTTGGTTTGGCCTCCGGATCGGTGACTGGCCCTGTTGTGCCTGTGCTGCACGTAGTTTTGACTTGTGTTGGGAGCAGTTTCTCTGCTCTTTCATAGTTTGCCTTCTCCTTTGCACGTCTCCAACAGGAAGTGCAGATTCAGCAGGCATTGTGTGCTTCAGCAGCCTGCCAGCTGCCTTGCTGAAGCTAATTCACAATTCAAGTCACTCCCGATAAGTTTGCAAACAATGTGCAGTGATTTCTGAGCTAGATAGCAGCTGAGCTGAACTCCTCTGTTTCCAGCCTGTCAGTTGAATGAAGCTGTGCATTTACTTTGTAAAGCTCACGGGTCAAACCATGATGCTTTGTGCTGCTGTGGTGTTTTATAAATGTATTTGTTTAGGACTCACTTTAAGTGAGTGTCATCATTACTATTAAAATTCTCAAATGGGCATGTGGGGCACAAAGAGGGCACATGGTTAGTGTTGGTTTAATATGAGCTAGGAATTGAACCCAGAAGTTCTGACTTGCAGTTTAGTTGTTTGATCACTGGATAATTCTGTTAGCCTCTTTATAACACACTGAAATGGCCTGGGAATAACTCCAGTGAAAACAGGAGTGACATTTTTTCTTAGGCTAACCTCACATGACAGCCCCTGAAAGCGTGCACTGGGGAACTGGCCCAGAGGAAGCCACTCTGCACTCAGGGCTCATCAGCCCCGGCAGGAAACAGCAGGTCAAAGTCAGAAGGAACTTACTTAGAAGCTAATGAGTGAGTGGTGCAGCAGACATTGAGAGAAAGCATGGTTCAATAGCCGACAGAGAAGCTTGGGGTTCTCTGTCATGGTCCTTACTCCACTTGCTCTCTGTTGGTTCACATGGGTGTAACTAGAGAGGTGCCACGGTGCTGATCTATCAGACAAGGATTTGTAGGTGAGACTCTGCCCTCTCCTGATCTGCGCACAGCTGTCCCTGGAAAATGGGGCAGTACAGAACACATGCTACTTAATCTTACTCAGGATGTTTTTTATGAAACGAAATCCTCGTGGCTTGATATCTCAGCTTGGCAGATACTAGGTTTTTTTCAGATCTGTATAAGGTCAGTGGTCTCAAGTGTAGCAGCCTAGAACTGCAGGATGGGTTTCACCATTCTGAGCAGAAACTGCTACAATACAGTGGTAGAAGTAGGAATATATATTGCTCCTGACAGATGACAGCAGGCTTTTGTTTATGGGTAAGCTTGTGGAAGCTCACCTTGGTGCACTTTCCAAAGGGCATGAGGTCACAGCATAGGCAGACTTATGTTTTGAAGTGTGTTTGTCACTGTGCCATATGTTGGGTTTCTTTCTTTTTCACTCCTCCTTTAGTATTGGAATTGGAAATTCAAGTTGGAGAAATGTGAAAGCAATTGGGCCTAATCCATTCCTGTTGTTACTCCTTTTGTTTTCACTGGAGATACTCCAAGACTGAATTCAGCGTATGATGAACAACTTGTTCTCCAAAGTGGAACTTAGGCAAGAAGGTTTTAGGGATGGTCACGCAACTCGGAGACTCCTCAAACAACTGAAGCTCCCACAAGAGGGACAGTATATGGTGAATTTGGGTTATTGAATTTAGTACAACATTCTAGTAATAACCCCTCTAGTCATAATAATACATTATTATCCATTAGAACAATTACTTGAATGAAACCCAACTGCTAGCTCACTTAGATTGGATGGAAAAATCTTAGCTGTTGATCTCAATTTCCAGCTAGCCAAACAGATACTAACCATGAGCAAACGATAAATGGTTCTGAGCCTGGTAATTCTCCTCCTGTTTCCCTTTCCTCTCACCTTTTCTTCTCCAGCTCCTCCAGGGTTGCCTGCTCTTTATGCATTGATCATCTCGGCTGCAGCCCAGGAAAGTCTCCAAAGAGGTTACAAGCTGTAGGTCTGTTTTGGTTAGATGGAAAAAGGGGAGTGCTGTAAGCTGTGGAGAAGCTGCACATTACCAACTGAGGACTAGGTGGTGTGTAGGTTTGGCTTTTTGCAGGAGGGAGGAAAATTTCTTTTAAGAACAAGGATGACACTCTTCATAGATCTGCAAGAATGAAGCAGTCCTCACTGCTGGTTAATTCCTCCTGCACTCCTGTGAGCCATCGGAGGAGTCATGGCAGACACAAGATCCCTATGGTAAAATTAAGCTTTTCTTTCTTGGAGAAATAACCATTACTGTCTCTCTGGCTTACTCTATTTCATTTACTTTCTAAACAACTTAGATCACAAAGGGCTCCAGGAGGGGTGCAGTGTCTTGCAAGGAAAAGGCCTGGAAGATTTTCTCCATTTAAGAGAGTCTTGTGAAAGTTATGCTTCCTGCTCTTGCCCAGAGAAGAGAATTTATAACAGATGCTCCTGCAGTCTTCACTGTATGTGATTTGGAGGGTGGAGGACTCACCACTCTTGATGTCCTTGGGAGGCCAGAGTAGTTTTCTTCTGAACAACATGAGTCCTTCCAACTGATGGAAAATTTCTCTGTCCCAGAGCCCAGCTGACACTCAGACAGGACATCCCCTCTTGTATCAGCTCTGCTATGTTGGGGCATCTCTCCTCCGCAGCTCTGCTCAGGTGGTTTTCAATGCCACAAGCATGGTAATCCCTTGGTCTTGCTGAGGTTGAGCACTTCCCTGTTACTCTTTGGATATCATCTTCTTCCTTCTTCTACTTTGCTTTGGACCCAGGGAGCGGATGCTGGATCCCTACTGCATCTCCTTCCAGACCCGCTCTGTTCGCAAGGATCCCAGCTGCAGCTGGTGCCACCACCACTGACTGCCCTGACCACCAAGGGTGGTATAGAACATGCTAAGAATAGAAACAGCGTCACAGGAAGGGGCATTTCTAGTGTTTATTACAGTTAACTGGAAATGCAAGAAACTCTTCCCTAACACCTCAGCTGATGCACAGGGTAAAATATTTTCTTCAACAGCTATTGACATGGTAAGGGGGGAGGAAGAATCCTTCACTTTTAAAACCAAAATAAAGCAACTCCCAGTCTCACTTGCCTTGGCTTATTTCTCTCCCAACAGAAAATGCACCACTAAAAACTGGTCAGTGGGATGGTCAATGAGATGCTGCTTTGCTTAGATCTGAGGAGGTTTTAGGGAGAAGGCAGAAAATTTGATGTATTTGAGGCTCAGGGGAGCAAACACCAGCTAGCCAAAGAAAACAGAAAGAATAGTTAGAATCTTACAAACCACGGCACGGAGGGATTGTCACACCAAACTCTGGTTAAAGTTCACATAGCAAAGACGATCTCTGTCTTTCTAGGAACTACAGCTCCTACTGTTCGTCAGACATGCTGGTCCAAGACATGATCACTTCCCAACTTTAACTTGATCATCCAGAGCTCTGTAATTTGGACAAAGAATTTTGGAAGACTTCAACACTAAACCAAGCATGTTATTGACTAGCATAAGCACAGGGGAGAAGGGCATGCATTTTTCCTTCTGTGTCTGTATTTCTGCAAGGCACCCAAACACGACATAAATGTCTGGATTTATACAACATGGGTTTAACAGAGTTCAAAGGTGGAACCTGCTCGGCCTCCTGGTCCACAAGCCTTGCCTTCTCCGAGAGCCTAGCACTAGGCAAGACTGTGGGCTTGTGCCTCCAGCCCTGCTGTGCTCTTATTTTGTCTCCTATTTGGGTTTTTGCTTCATTTCCCTTCAAGCATTTGGCTCTAGGATTTGGGGCATCTCATCTTTCACTTTGAAACTCTCTGTTCCTTCTAGCTATTGAGCCACCTGGGAATTGCAGATCCTAAGTGTTCGGAAACTAGAAGATTAAAAAAAAAAAGGCCTCAAAACCGCTATTGTCTTAATTCCTGGAGGAGGCGGATTGTAACTCATGTTCTTGAATACTGTGGTTAGGTGTTCAGCCCATTTCTCTTGTAAGCTAATTTTTTTAATTTGTTTTGCCCTATGAAGTATTTGCCTAAAGATTTTCTTCTGTTCCCAGGTTAGTAGTAACGCCTGTGGAGAAAGACTAACTGCTTCTCAAGAAACTGAATCCAATCTGGGTGGGGGACACAGATAAGAAGCCTGGCGTGGAAAGCTGGTGGGGGTGGTTTGGATGACTTATTCCTCCTTAAGTGACACGATCACACACCACACTCATTCGATTCAGGCACGAACTGTCCCAAAAGAGGGAGGTTTGTGTTCTTGTTTCAGCTGTGACAGCTCGATATCGCTTTTCAGATGGGTGTCCGTGCCCCTCCTTAAACAAAACCACAGTTCAGCCTTAGCCATCGAGGCACCAGATTTCTTCCTTGATGGTCTCCCTGAGCTTCACGTGTGCTCCCTGTTCTTGAGGGGCTGTGACCAGCCGCTTTGGGGGATGTTTGTCACATTTGTCTGCAGAGGCCACTGGAAACGAAAGTGTCAAGAGGTGCACCTCTGGGCCAGGCCTGGGTGAGTGCTGTGAAGTTTCTTTTTTGTTTTTCCCCTTGAACTTTGCTGAAATGCACGGCCATACTTCAGGACCTTCAAGGGCTGCTTCTCTAATCTCCCCAGAAGGATTACTGCTGCTGGAAATCGTGAGGGCTTGGACTAGCTATCAACTTTATCAGGAAAGCTTCTTTCTGGCCAAGCTAGTAAGAGCTTTGCGAAGCAGGAATCTTGGGTTGGAGCTGCTCTTCTCATATTTCACAGATGGCCTCAATGAATAATTTACTAGGAGAGTAAAAGATTAGCCAGATTCCTCCAACTGCATCTCGAGTCGTATAAAGCACTGGATTTTTTCGGGGGCCTAGGCAATTCCTAATTCTTTAGCCTTGTTAGACTGTTTTACAGTGGCTAATTGCCCTGTGCTCCCTTCCTGAGAATCAGATGTCTCCTGGAGAGGAACCCACGCTCCTCGCACGAGCCTCATCCGCAGCTTCAAAACAGCCACGCCAGTGGGGGCTTCTCCGTGCAGTCAGGTACCCAAAGAGCACAAGACATTGTGTCTCTAGTTGTATTTTATTGGAAAGGTTAGTATGCTTCTGGGAGGGAGATGGCAAAGGGAATACTTAAAATATGCAATGAGGTGTTTCCATAAAATTATCAAAAGCTTTGCAGAGTCTTCCTATGGAGAAGAGCCATTGCTGGAGAGTTCACATGAACCGTGGTTTAGGTAGGGCAAAACTTCTTGGTTTAATGTTTTAGCTAGTCTCCAGGGTTTTGATGAGCTCTTCTGGGGGAAGATTACCCCATGTTTGCCTGTTATGGAGTTTTCTCACATTTTTCTCTTTTACACTTGGCAGCCGGAACTGTGTGTCTGCCTCTCTATGGCAATTCCTACAGAGTTTGGCTGTTTTGAAGGCCTGCAGTACTGATTTAGACATCCAGATTGGAAAAGCAGGGTTTAAAGTGGACCTACTTTTTCCTTTAGAGTGAGACTTGTTAAAGATGTTTGTTAAATTATTTACTAATGGCCTCACAAGATCAACAGATCTTTGCATTTAATCATTTGTATGACTTAAGCCTCTGTCCTCTAAATAGAAAAACAATCAGAAGATCGCTAAAGGGCTTGCTGGGATGGGTTGCCCATTACTATCGATATGTGAAATGCACACACCGTAAAGTGTAAAGCAATATCGGCATGTGCTGATCTCATGTAAACAGCCTTTGGTTTATAGCAGACAGAGATGAGAGCTCTGAGACTTGCTGGGGGAATCAACCCCTAGCAGAAATGTTTAAAATATTTGGTTTTTAGCCAAGAAGCTAAGAAAAGAGGTTTTGTATCTTCCTTTCTCTCTGCTGTGATCTCCTTACATAGAACACTAAAACCTGTGTAAGAAATAGGGATGAGAAGAAACAGCCCTGACAGACTTGTCCCCAAAGCATCAAGAGGTCGAAGATGCTCAGTCTGCCCCAGAAGTACAGGGATAATGAAATTTACTACTTTCCTGATTTTTACATCACCATTTATCTGTATAAATTGGGGCTGAACCTACTCCCCAGTGGTCCCTTTTGGTTGAACCTATGGCATAAAGGAGACAGAAGCAGCCCTTGGAGTCCCTTTCATAAAGGCTCCTACACCACAGTTATTCGAGGCTAAAGTTCTGCCACTAGCTATAGCCAGACGAGGGAAGAGTTATAAAAAGTACAGGAATGCAAAATTCTGGCCTCTTCTCGGTGAAGGTAGAAACAAAACGTGTATGCACGTTTCCAGAATAGAACATAACCTACCATCACTTGTGTCTAGTGTAAACGATCTGTGCGTTGGCATTTGCTGTATGTACGATTTTTCAAGCGTATCAGTTAGCAGAACAGATCCTGTATCATTTATTTTGAAATTACTATGTCCTCCCCATGATGCAACTGACCTGTAGGAATGGAATATTATGACTAAACATCACTTTAAAAGCAAATGTGATCTTTTGATGTTTTAAAAAAAAAAAAAAAAGGACAGTATTTGTCAAGTCTGTGTTTATGAGAGCAGCACCAAAACTGGATTACTCACCATGGCAATTTTTGAGGATATTAAGTCACTCACCCAGGTTTTACCCGTAGACAGCCAGAACACGGGGATCACTGGGGTTGCCCGAGTGTGATCTCCCATCAGTGACCATCTAAGGTTTGAGAGCCCTGCAAAACCTCATCAAAGACTGTGCCTCCATGTCTCATTGCCAAGCAGCTGGGACCATTCATAAAGGTTTGAAAAGGCACAGTCAAAAGACAGAGCAATTAACAGGAAGAATTCAGAGTCATGAGAAGAGATGTAGAGTGAGTTTCCTTGATTTTTGAAGATCACCCTTATTATTTTTAGATATATGATCTTTTTGCCAGATGCAGGGAATGGATGCCTGGGATCCTGACATCTTACTCCGAAAAGGGGTCAGGCTGTGATTCCAGCCTTTTGCTCTGCATCCCACTATGTCTGTGTATTTGGAAGTCTGTGTTGGCAATGGTGGGACAGCTGTGCAATATACTGTTATAAAATGTCCCTCTTGCAGTGTTTTGGTTTTTATTCTGTTCTTCCTGGAAACTGTTAATTACCAATGCAGCAATGGGTCTGCCCCTACAGCAAAGGCTGGGCTCTGCGTGCCTGCCCTCATCCATGCACAGGGACTGAATATATCCCTTTCCAAAACCAAAGGGGAATAGAAAAAAACTTATGAGCTAAGAAGGAAATTAAATTCTTAATGAATTTATGAGATTACTTAAAATGCTTGTTTCTCACCAATTGTTGTTGCACTTTGTCAGGATCCTGTCCCAGCATGGCTGAGAGCACAGCAGCCCGGGCTCACTTGCTGGCATAAGGATGATTGCTCAGAGGCAGAGACAGGCAAGGGTAAGAAAGGAAACAGCTGTGATTCCTTTTTGGAGCATTTGCTCTTATTCATCCCCTTAGATGTATCCCAATGTAAATAACCTTTCATATCACTTTACAAAGTGATTGCTAAGTGGGACAGAGGAGAAGGTATTCTGTAATGTAATAATTTCTGTCGTTTCTCTTTCTTTTCCTGCTTGGTCATAGAAAGGAAATCTGTCTGGTTGTTAATTTGGAAGTTTTTGTAGTGGTGATGGCAGAATAGATAGGAAAGTTCACAGAACTTTGGCAACTACTAATGGATTGAGGCTCTCAAATGAGAAAATGAAAGCTGCCTGTAAAGGATTCCTGTTTGTCATGAAAAGCCCACAATACCATGGGACAGCTGTTTGCCTGGGATCTGCATCTCAGATGTAAGGAACTAGAACAGACATGTGCTCTGTTGTACAAAGACCGTAACCCCAGAGACAGGTAAATCATTCTTTATAAGGAAAAAACATCATACAGAATTAATGTTTTCTATAAAAGATGCTTTTCAGGCTTTGCTCGCTATTTGACATAATCAAAAACATGGCTTAAAATGCATAAATTATGGTCTTTTGTATTTTAGGGCTCTAGTAACTTCCTCTGGAGATGGATTTGGCGCTGCTGCAAGTGTGGCTGGATAGCCGGCCAGGTCTGTTTTGGCGAGGAGCTTTCCTGCTGTCATACAAGAGCACAAAGGTGAAGCAGGTGGCAAAAGTTTCCTGGGAGATGTTGGGTCCAGAGTCTTTATTCCTCTCAAACCACTCTGTGCTTTGCCTCATTCCCCATACCAAATAATCTGGTGAGTTTTCAGTTGAAAATCTGAATGAAAAAAAAAAAAATCCAAGGCTGAAACTCCACCAAGCAGATGAGAATTAGGAAAAGCCAAGCTATGTTGCAAAGGTAACACAAATGTCATGGAAAACCTCCCCCTGGTTGTCTTGGTGTGCTTTTATTTTTCACCCGATATCTTTGCTGTGGCTTCAAACACAGCATTGGGCTGTGACCAGGTTGCTTGGGAGGCTGTCACACAAAGGTCTTTTAACAAAACAGAGGTATTGCCGTGAAGTTCAGGGAGGAGAAATAAACCCCCTGAGCTCCCTGTGAGCCTCCCTGTTGGTATATTTTTAGTGCTGACTCTTTTTACTTCGTTCTGCGTCAGGAAATTCTGCACTGAGCTGCCCGCTGTGCCACGCCGCACTGGCACGTCACAAGGGCAAAGCACGGCTGCGTGGAAGAGTTTACCTAACGTGAATTTCCCTAACCTTGTCAGATCCGAAGATTTCCTCCCATCTTTCCTTCCTCTCTCCACTTTTTGATTATTGCTTCACATTAATAAGACAGTAAACGTGGTAAATAAGGGATGACAAAAATATGCAAATAAAACGGCAAGATTAACCCAGCTGAGGGCCCGTTGTGTACAGGCATAGGAAAGTGAAAGAATATTGAACGAAGCTTTCAAAACTTTGTTTCTTTGCCAGAGCTCCATCTCCAGACACTAATTTAACTGTACTAGTAATGCATTTAAGTGTGTTCCGCTGTTAAGTGAGATATTCCCTACAGAGCGGCTCTGGAGCAGCTGTGAGTTACAGGCTTTGCGCAGGCTGAGGTCTCAGGGTCAGAAACACTCAATCTCCCACCAGCACATCCCCCTGAACTGCTCCACACATGGATCATCTCTCTTCAGGCAAGGTGAGTTCCAGGTTTCAAAGTGCTTTAGCTCAGTTGCCGATGCAGAAGTTGAGGTCAACTCAACCGCTTGCTGCTCCTGCCAGAGAGAGCCATCATCTCTGGGCACTCACTGCTGTCCCTTGTCACATCACAGCTGAAAATATAGCTCCTCACAGCAAGTTTCTTGGCTGCTGCATGCTCACCGCAAGTTGCACAAGCTGCTGCTCCCATGCATTCAAACACAGACACCTTCTTTTCTTTAAGGTGGTGCAAGGTCTTCTTTTCCAATGTCTTCAGGCATGAACTCGTGTAGGTGCACCCCATGGCCTGCAGAGCACCCATGGCAGGCTGAGACACCAGGGCTGAAGGAGGACAATCTTGACTTTGCTGCTGCTAAAAACAGAGATTATTTTTAATGTAAAAGTTATTGTCTCAGGCAGCCTTCATCTCACCAGTGCATTCATCTCAGAATGCTTTAAATTAAGTCTGGAGGCTAAAAGTGTGTTAGTCATTGCCCATACATCTTAGGGGAAGCAGGGCTCTCTAAAGTTATTGTTAGCATTAGGCATCTGGTTTATGTTTATAATGATTTATTCGATGATGGGAGACAGGTAAGGAACCATCCTGGAAGACAAACTAGGAAAGATTGGGGTTCTCAAACCTCTGAAGCCATTGTTAAATCAAAGTTGTCTGACTTCAAAAGGAATATATGTAACTTGATTAGATTATTTAAAGAAGGTACAATGCTCACAGAGCTGGCAGATGTTATTAGAGGCAGAGTGGCAGAGTTGGTAGCACAGCTTGCTCTGGTTGCTTGTCCCTTCTCAGTGCAAGATCCTGTTCTTATGTCATGACTCTGGCTTTTTCTTTTTTTCTTTTTTTCTTCTTTTCTGATAAAATTTCAGCCAAGTACTTCAATTGCCTGTGAGAGCCAGGGCAGAGAAGAATACATTGGGTTTTCAGTGTTAGTATAATTTAGGAAATCTTTTCTTTGGAAAGATCTAATGCTTCCATACTTTGAAACAGGGACTTGAAATCCAATGGGGGAAGACAGGCTTTGTGCAGAGGACGGGCGCGCTGCCATTGCCGTAAGGATCTGGTTGTTTCAGTTTTATGAGCCTCTGAAAAAGTCTAGTTTGCGTATGCACAGTAGGGCTTTGCAAGAGCTTAGTTTAGATTAGGGAAGAGTCTCTGCTCATGTCTCCTGGTGCCTTGCTCTCACCTGCCTGCGCGAGTGGTGAAATTGGTCTTTCCCAGTAAGGACCAGCCCTTGCTAAGAGCAGGACTTTGGGAGGGACAAGAGAAAGCCCATCTGCTGTGACTCCTGGGATCCTGGGGCAGAGATGGGGACTGTGCCTGGAAGCAGGAACAGGTGGGACAGGGCAGGCTGGGGAGGGTGGGCTGAGGCGTGATGGATCCCTGTCCGTCCGATCCTTGCTCCCCAGCCTGACGGGGTATTGCCTTTCTCTCCTGACAGAAAATGTTGGTGACGCTCACAAGTAATAATCCTCATTTCCTCCAGACATGGGTGCAGGCAGAGGGTAACACACCACTGCTGCAGCCATCAGGTCATGGAGTACCCACCCCACGGCAGGGGGGGCAGCCCCAGGCACTCAGCAGGACACAGGCAAAGCTGTATCCGGAGACCCTCAACTCTTCCTCCAGCCAAACATACATTTGTTCATCTCACCCACTTTTTTGGATAAAAGACGCTGTCCTGGGTTGCAGCTGATGCTCTCAGCAGGTTCAGTTCTCCACAGTGGCAATCCCAAGCTGTGGGCAGAGGCTTCTATATTTTCTTTCGGTAGCATAGAGCAGATAAATCATTGCTATTGCTCTGTCCTCTGCCTTGTTTCAGAGCAACCTGCCTTCCTGCCGCAGAGATTTAGGAAGGGATGCATGGGGATGAGCAGCCTGAGGTGGCAGCTGCCAGAGCAGGCTGGAGATTCCCAGTGCCTGCACTTTTCCTGTGGGATGAAAAACAGGTCTGCACAACTATAACTGCATGCAGGCCTATATTTTCTTCTCTTTTTTTTCCTTTTTCAAAAACATACCTTGACCTAAGGGACAACCTGTCTGGGGTTCACCAGCCTACCACGGAAGGAGTTCAATGAAATGTCAGTTTTGGGGCAAAACACTGCTCATGAAGAACTTTCCGGGGCTTTGCTATAAACTCAGCACATCCACCCCAACAGGTTCAGCCAGTCCTGGATGGTGTCACCTCCTGCCATGCTACTGAGGAGGCTGCAGCGATGTGCCCTCCCCACGGGGACAGGTTGTTGGGGATGACCAACATCTCTCAGACCTGCAGAGACTCCAAACCAGAAACAAATAGCCCACATTTTGCATGGGTGCCGTTCACCTGGGGTGAACCCTATGTGCAGCAACGGACCTGTTGCTCTTTGCCCTGGCCAAAGCACCCTCTGACAGACGTCCCTGGGTTGGGGAAGGGCATGGGCTGGGCACAGCATGCCCCCAAGAGTGACACACACACCATGTCACACGTACGGTGCCAGGACCCAACCGATGCTTGGCGTGGGAAGTTTGTGGAGCTGCTGGAAGGAAGCCAGCAACCCACGTCTGCTTGAGTTAGAAAAACGTCCCAGCGCCGGATCCACCCAACTCAGTGAGAGCAGGGCTGCTTGGCCAGACGACAGCCCTGGCTCTCTCTCCAAAGTGGACGAGCGCCAAAGGGGATTTTTAATTTCCAGATGCTTTTAAAATAAAAATAAAGACTCTGCTGTAAACTGGCTTTGAATGGACGCCTCTCCTTCAGCCAAATAGTTGACTGATACAGGCTAGATGACTGAGCAATAAAACCTTTCATTGCAATCTGGTACATCGGGGGTGCTGGCAAGCCCCGCACCCAGCCCAGCCGCGGCTCCCTGTGCAGCCTGCCCTCCCCGTGGCGAGGCGGGCGGCCGCTCTCCGAGGGCCCTCTGGCTCCACATAAAAATCTTTATGCACTTTTGGATTTTTTTCTTTTGGAGGGAATGGGAAATGCTTTGGGAGAAGACAGTTGGCAATAGCAGAACAGGAATTTAAAGGTTTGGGGGGGAATATTGTCCTGCTGGGAGCCGGGCAGGGCTGGTGACAGGGTGACATTGCAGGACCCCTTGCTGGGCACCTTGCTTTTGATCCGGCCACAGACATATTTCTAAGCTGGCCCTGGGTGCATCCCTCTGCAAGCAACTCAACCCTGGCAGCTGTCCATCAGCACAACGAATGTGGGGAATTAATTCCCGGGTGTAGTTCCTGGGGCAGCCACTCTGCTCTGCACCAGGGCCCCAGGAGCTGAGGCAATTCCTCTGCACTCCCCCATAGCCCATGTTTTACCCACGCCGGGTGTTCAGGCATCCCAAGCCTGTCAAGGCAGCTGGTTCACAGAATCTCAGCTGGAGGATGCTACAGCTACAGGAACATGAGGGAGATGAGTCCCATCTCCGTGCCGATCCCGGGCAGGGAGGGAGATGCTTGGGCTCTGCAGCAGAGCATCCAGAAGCCCCCTGCCCACTCACCCACCTCCTGCTGCGGCATAAGCATGGCAGTGCCAGTTGTCGCCTTCCAAACCAAAGCTCACCCCCTCCTTCCTGGCAGTGCTGCCAGTTGCTTTATCAGCACAGATCTTGATTAACTCCTCACCGCTGGAGTGGTTGCTGCTTCTGGCCGGCTGGGTTTCTCTGCACCACGTTTTGCCCTGTTCCCGGCACTGAGCCGGCACATGCAGGAGCCAAGGGAGACCAGGGCAGCAGAGCCAGAGACGCCAGCATGGAGGGACCGTGGGTGACAGAGGGTGAAATGGGGACAGCCCAGGGATGGAGCCCACATGCAAGCCCAGGAGCTGCTCCTCAGCAGGTACTCTCGGAAAAAAAGCCAGTTTGGGCTGTTTCCACACCCTGTGCCTGGCTGCAGCAGGTAGGGAGTGAGGACAGGCTTGTCACGGGTAACGTTTCAGCAGTGCTAGGGCTGGCGGGGCTTGCTGGTGGTCATAAGAAAACAGAGGAAGTGTGACCTGCTCTGCTGTCCTGTAGCTCACTGTTACCAGCAGAAACGCTTGTGAGGGACAGCTTCACTTGCCCATCTCCCTGACCGAGGGAAGGAAACACGGCTATTGCTGATGGCTTCAGGGGACAGAGCGAGCCAGTGACACAGCAGGACCACCAAGGACCAGCCAGTCCCTCCTTCCATCCCTCTCATAGCTATTTTTTTATACTATTTCCACAGAGGCAGTTTTTGTGAACCATTCTCTGCCTGACTCCTTTTATTCTGGTTTATTTATTTTATGGTGATTTTGATCTGGATTCAAGGCAAGCTGCTCTGCCTGATGCCTGTGCACGCAGGGAGGGGGTCTGTCCGCACCTGGATGGGGCCATGGCGGAGGAGCACATCACCCTGCCTCTCACCATCGCCACCCGTGAGGCAGTCCCCAGCAGGGACCAGACACATCTTTTGCCGCTGGAGAGCAGGGAGGTGTAAGGAGTCATTGCAGATACTTCTTCAGCAGCAACACCAGTATTTTTGGTGCCTCTGTGGTACCTCTGTTTGGCATTACCTTTCTGTGGGCCAAGGTATTTGCATGGTCCTGGTGTGACCCAGGACGTGTCCGCAGCTGCGCAGACCCACATGGAGCAGACACCCAGCCGGGAGCCCTCCCTGAGCATCCTCACCGGGCACAAGGGGCTTTTGCCCCTCTCCTGTGGGCTGGGGCTGCTGACCGAGCAAATCCGTGCAGCTTTGCCAGGAAGCCACGTGTTTCTGAGACATCTTTCCACGTGTGGGGGAAGGCAGGGGTTGAAGGCAGCACATGTGGGGTGCAAGGTCCCTGCGCTTCCCTCCTGCGGTGAAGGTGATGCCGGGGTGTGTGTCGCCTCTGCCCTGCAGCATCCTCCACGGCTCCTGTGCCTGGACATTGTGCAGCTGACACGGGGGTTCTAATCCTCACTCCTCTTTCAAATGACATTCGATTCCTCGTGGCATCAAACAAAAGACTGAATGGGCAGTAAGTATAAAGGCAAAATAATCCTTACTCTGGGAATGCCTTTGAACAGCCCTGACCTGCCTCTGCAGGCATCTGCTGGCATGGGGGATGCCACGCAGCTCTCATGTCTGTCTAAAATTTTGAAGATGGGAGACGGGAGCACGCTTAAAATACTTGCATCTGGGTTAGCCTCTCAAATTCCAGAATGTGCATCTGTGTTCATCCATGTTACTCATTTCTTCCTGACTTGACATGCTTGGTCACTGGGTAAAAACCACAACAAATTTGCTTTTCTTCCCCCTCTTGTTTGGCTTATTAATTACATCTCCGGTTACACTACACTCTGGCCTCAACGGATTCATTTGTAATTCTTCTGAGATATGCATACTGTAGCAGCAAATAGGAGCATACAATCGTTTAACATATGAATGCTGTCAAACAGTTTCATCAAATCTGAAATTGCCGCCTTTGTGCCCTGCGCTAACTCGTCGTGACTGCAGAAAGTGAGCCCGGCTCCCCCAGACAAAGAGCAATTGCAGCCCGGCTCTTTGTCTACTCTCTTTGCATAATTTCCTGAACCCTGCCCTGTTCCACCTGCTCACTGATGTTAAGCTTATTTATGGATAATTTATATGCAGCCCACTCCACAAACGCGCCCTGGCAAAGATTTTTTTTTTTTTTAGGAACTATGGGAACAAACCTCTCGCCGTGCATTCTCCCCTCCAGGCTGTAAGACCCAAAGTTCAAACGCTCCATCAGCACGTCCTGAGCCTTCTCTGAAACACCAAAGTGCACAAGTGCTCTGGTCCTCGCACCTGGGGCTGCTGGAAACTCAAACACTTTTTTGGAGAAATGGGGGATAAGTTGCAAATCTTATTTATGTTGCTTTTTTTTATTAAGACACTGTCAGGATGGCTTGGCGGGATGCTCCAGCTCACCGACCACTCCAAGCATGGGGTGTTTCTGCGGCGCTTGTAACTCCGACCTTGGGGCTCTCAGAGGAAGCGCGTGGTTCCTGGAAAGCATTGTTCCTGCGTTTGTTTGTTCCGCATCCTCCCAGCAGCCACTGAGAAGAAGCAGAATAAAGGGCAGCATACGGAAGCCAGAGGAGACTCGGGCAGGTGAACAGGGCTGCGTGCCCTGGCTGAGCCCCGGCAAACCTCCCCGGGCACAGCCCGCACGAGCAGCCCTGCCCGCACGGCAGAGCCGGCACAGCTCACTGCTGGTCCATGTGTGAGCAGACGCCTGGGCACACGGTGGTGTCCATCAGCCCCAAAGGTCTGTCTGCAAGAACAGCAGAGCTCTGTGGCCAGAGGGTCCCAGTACAAGCCCAGTGCAGCTGCAAAACCAGAGCGATGCTGCCACTTTCAGAGCAGTGCTGACGTTTCTCTCCCAAACGGCGCTCTCCAGGTGTGCCTGGCTTGGTCCTTCACACTTTGAGACACAAAGGCAACCTCAGGGCCAGGCAGGCTGGCTGATGCTGGTTGGGTTGCAGGAAAGCCTCTGCCTCTGCTATCTCCTTGCTCTAATTCTTCAAGGTGCCCCGGGACGCTGCAGAGGAGGCTCTCAGTGGCTGTATATCTGGTCCATGCCCGGGGGCTGGAGCAGAGTGAGTCCCTGCAGCCACCCCTCAGGGAGCAGCTATTTCAGGCCAGCAGGAATCAGAAGCAGGGCTGCTGAGCTGGAGGCAAAGGGATTCCTCTCAGCTCCCCTGCGCTGCTGCAGGGATGGCTGGAAAGAACTTGTGTGGCCCCTGCCAGGGCCTGAGCTACCTGCACCGGGGTCACCCGGCCGCACTCCAGCCCACAGGCAGCAGGACTGTCCCCTGGCCACCCTCAGAGGAGCTGTGACAGTGCAGGTTAGCCCCAAGGTGGCGGTTGCAGCTGGACATGCTCCTTAGCACCTGTCTTTGCAATTAGCCCATTGGTTCCATCAGCATTTCTGGGAACAAGGCTCGTCCTGGGATGGCTGCAGCGGGGTCAGTGGGAGATGCTCGCCCAGTAGCCACCCTGGGACACCACCTGCCAGGGCTCATGCTGGGGCACTGCAAAGCTCTTTTACACAACAAAATCTCCAAACCTGACTCAAGCAAACACCTAAACCTCATGTGGACGGTGCTGTCAGCAGGAGCATTTTGGATGCAGTGGGGTTCCCTGTACAGCAGAGCCCAGCAGAGGCCCCTGCACCCACTGAGGGGTATTTCCCACCAGTTCCCCAGGATTGCTGTTGAGGAACCATTTGGTGTTTTTCAATGATCTCTTCAGCCTCCCCCTCAAAAGCTGTCTCAGTAATGTGCTCCATACCTTGAATGCCAATAACTTTCGCTCACCAGGTTTTACAGCCCAGTGAGGAGCCCTGCCCCAGCAGCATTGGTCCCTGCCAGGGGCTGGTCGCCTCTCTGTGCCCCTCAGCCCTCCAGGCACCCCTCTTTGCCCAGAGGCTGGTGGGTGAGACGAGGCAGCCGGGATGCAACCCCAGCATGGCTGTGCCAGTGCCTGCCCAAGCCGGGGAGTATCAGCACATCTTGGCACATGGAGCGATGCATTGTACCAAAAATAGGGCTCCCCCATTGTATTGTTATGCAAACATGTTCTGGAAGTAAATCAAACTTCCCGGGATTTTCCAAGCCTGGGATTTCTCGGGATTATTTCACCCCAGCTGCCCAACAGACCAAGACCCCAAAGCAGAGAACAGCCCTGGGAAAGGGTAACTCAGAGAGGGTCTCCCTGCTTGCTGGCCTGTCCCAGCAGGCAGAGGTGATGCCATGGGTCCCATCGCCCTGCCGCCAAGGAAATTCAAGTTTCTGTTTCTGCAGCAGGACTGCTGGCCACCCCTGGCACATGCATCTCCTTCCAGTCCCCCAGGCATCCCTGAGACCACCCCAGGGGCTTCAACACAGCCCTGCACAGGGTCTGCCAATTCTGCACTCCTGGGACGTTTGCTCCAGGCAGGCAGAGCCAAAACAAAAAAAAACCCAGCCTGTCTGCTGAGCAAAAGGTCCAGGAGGAGGAAAAATAAACACAGGAAAAGCCACAACATTCAAGAACGTTGCTGGATACTTAAATTATGCCAATGTCCTTAAAAGCTGCTTGTGTTTGCAAAAATGCTTCAGAAATGGCATAAATTTTTCACTAAACAAAATATTAGCAAACAAGATAGTGTCACAGATAGTCTTTGTCTCTGGCACTCATAAGAGCACTGCTGGTGAGGTGACCTCCAGCCACAAAGCTCACAGGTTCTCAAGAGGCACAGTCATACCCACCGAGAGATGGGGAAACTGAGGCACGGCTGTGCACTGTAGTTTTTCCCACTAAGCCAGCAGTGGGAGGGAACTGCCCCTGGATTTTGGCCTGGCAACCCATCCTGCCCCCTCCTACCCCATCCCCATCCCCATCCCAACTCATCTGACACCATCCCACTCAATCCCATCTCATCTCATTGTCTCATCTCATCTTGTCTCATTTCATCTCATCCCAGCCCACCCTATGGCTCTCCATCTCCTGGCCACATTGGACGACAACCCCTCCGCGCTGGGGACCCTCAGGGATGCCCTGCTCCAACTCCAGATGCTCACCAGTGCCAAGGGAGGGACTCACAGCAGCTTTTGTGTACGGGGGAGCTCTGCAAGGAAAGCCTGGACTCGATCCAACGTGGAGCGGCTCCTGTCAAATGTGCACCCAAAGCTTCGGTTTTCCAGTGCAATAAGAGTTTCTTCATGATCTTTTTTTGTGAAGAGCATGAATGGGAGCACAGGGGAACTGGGAAGGATTCTTGTTCCCAGTAATTGCTGGCCTGACGTGGACAAACGACTCCTTAAAATATTGCAAAGACTATTAAAAGTATTACTGATAAAAGGCAAGAAGCTGGGAAAACAGACTAGACCAGACTATTTTTAGAAGCAGTGGCATCTGGACAGCATGAGAATTGCTTTGTACAAATTTAGTACAGCTGATGTTTCAACAAAAAGTTTGCTGGCTAAGCTGAAATCACCCACCCCAGTCACCAAGAGAAACAGTGACCGGCACAAACCAGCCACTCCAACACAGGCGAGAAAAACCTGCGGCCAAGTGTCACTCAGGGCCACCTAAAACAGCGACACGAGGCTCCTACCCAGCCGCCAGTGCTCAGGGAGTCTCTGGCTGAGGTTTTGCCTGGGTGCTGCTCAGGGTGGCTGGTGGGGACATCTCCTGTATCCCTTGGCGGATGTGTCACACCACAGTGACAGCTGCTCTGCTTCAGGTGGGTTGGGAGGGGGAGGCTGTGCAAAGCTTGTGGCCTAACAAACAAACACCGTCAGCATTTAAAACAGCCAAACTATTTAAAACCCAAGTGCCAGTGACTCCTGACCCCATACATTTTTGCCTGCCTGCATTTCTGCAGCAGCCGAGCTTGGGAGAGGGAAAAGCCCCACAAAGGCAGTGCCATGCTCCCGGGTAAGGGGACACATTTGTCTCGTGTCCAGAGTCACAGAATGACCGAGGTTGGAAGGGATCTCTGGAGGCAAACTGGTCCAACACTTTGCTCAAGCAGGGACACCTAGAGCCAGTTGATGAGGACCATGACCAGACAGCTTTTGAATACCTGTCTCCAAGGAGGGAGAGTCCACAATCCCCCTGGGCAACCTGTGCCGGTGGTCTGTCATTCTCACAGTAAAAATTGTTTCCTGGTGTTCAGAGGGACGCTCCCATTTGTGCCCATTCTGGTATCCTGAATCACATTCTTGTACCCCGAATCACAAAGCCCTGTTAAAACAGTTAAATTTGGGTGAAGGTATAAGTAATTTATAGGTTAGGAAATCACTAACAAACACAAAAGGTTTTTTGAAGTTACAGTTCTTAAAATTCTACGTGGCTTGAGGGAAAAAGGGTATCTATCAAAGTCAGCGGAGAGAGCCATTTAAACTGCCGAAGGAAACCACACTTTGCCTGGGATATATTTTCTCTCCACCCATGCAAGGAATGTCTCTCATGTTCTTGCTGATATATCCCATCAGCTCTTATACAGCAACGATTTTGATTTGAAATCAGCCTCTGACTGGCTCCAGGCATGACTGAGGGGACATTGGCCTGAACCAGCGATGATTGAAGAACAAGTGACACATCTCCCCGCTGCAGACTTCTCCCTGGGCAAAGCCCAGGGCAAGGGACGAGGAACGTGGGAAGACCCAGCCAGGCATGGCTGGGGGTGGGCAGCTCTAGGGGCTGCAGCCCCCAGTTTGCAGGGCAGCAGGGTCCAGCGCAGCTGTCACCTGCAGTGTGTGGGATGGGGTGCTGTGGCTGCTACATGAGGTCCGGGACCCCTCAGCTGCCCACCCTAAATCCAGACACCAGCCTCGACACATGTGTGCTCCAAGGAGCAGGGTGGCCCCTGTGTGATCCGGCAGCAAAGTCTTTCAATAAACCCGCACAGTCAGGGCTGATGCTGGGGGTCTGGGGATCAGCAGATCTGCTGCTGTGATCGGTTCATGGGTGCTGGGCCCTGGCTTGATGCATCCACACCCCCATCAGCTCCGTCATCTCCCTGTGCCCCTCCTGCCTGGCCCAGCTCCTGCCCTGTCCCTGTGAGACATGGCTCTTACCCTGCGGATCAGGCCCCCTCCCTCCCTTCCCTCTGAACCCTGCAGCCCCTGCACCACTGCTTCCAGTATGGCTGTGGATAGAGACTGGTCCTGTCCCAGCAGGAAGGCACAGGGGCTGCGCAGTCTGTGGCCAGGGCTGAGAGGAGCTCACAGCAGGCTCCTGGTCACAGCAAGGGCAGCAGGGATGCTCCCGATGGCTGCGTCGCCACAGTGGCAACGAAAAGCGTTCGAGCTAAACCCCAGCCATCTGTCTGTGTTTTGCTAACCCACTTCTCTGGCTGGAGCTGGCAGCTCGAGCCTCAGCTGGCTACCGACCCTTTCCAAAGGTTGTTGCAGGCAGTATGAACCATCTTGCCACAGCCGGGGGCTTCCAAGGCCATTTCTCATGGAAAAAACTCTGGTTGAGTCCTAGACACAGCACTGGGACCCAGACACAGCGCTTGTGTGCAGCCAGGAGCCCTCAGAGCCAGCCCAGCCGGGTTTGCAGCCTGCCAGCAGCAGAGGGGTCAGGCACTGGGAGAGGGGACTGGGAACAGAGGAGGGGGCTGGGCACAAAACATCCTTCACATGGTCCGGACACGCGGTGGCTGCAGCATCCCCAAGAGATCTGACCAGTCCCTGTCCCCTTGCTCGGTGACAGAAAGGGGAGACAGAGCAAAGCCAACACTCCCCTTCCCCATGCTGCCTTTGCTGTGGTTCCAGTTATTCATTGTTTGTATTTGGACAACCGCCGGGTCCTGGTGAAAACACTCGGAGTCCAGACTCAGAGGGTCTCATATATTTCAACACCAATGATTATTCATCCAGAAAACTCCAGCCCGAGTGTGGTAGTCATTATCTGCTACTCTTCAGTCTCCTGTTTAAAACATTCCCCATCGAGGCGCAGGAGCAACCGCCCCGTGCCCTGACAGTCGGGCAGGCGAACACCCGTGACAGAGCTCACGGGCAGTGTCCTGGCAGAGAGCACTGTCCAGACACCTCGGTGGGCACCCAATGTGTGCAGGCAACCCAGCTCTGCTCGGAAACCCTTCTTGTCCCCCAAAGGACACTCCATTTGCTACGATTATCACCTCTGTCTCCACTGACAAGCACTATAATGGAGCATTTATTTTTTATCTTCTTCTGTTTACCCTGGAGGACATGACTGTGTCCCAGAGTCAGCAGTCCAAATACTCCTGTCCCCACACACCAGGACCCCACGAGCAGGAGTGATGTTGTCCCAAGGAGATGGCTCCAGAGGATGGGCGAGGGAGATGGGGCTGGCTGAGAGGCAAATGTGGGGCTGGTTTTGGGATTGGAACTCCTCTGCAGAGCAAGAGGTCAAAGCGCTTCCCTGCACTTCCCTGCCTGCATGTGGGGAAACAGCACGGAGAGAGTCAACGCAGAGCAAAGCAATAGTGCATCGCTTTTTAGACCCCTGTTTTCTCCTACATGCCCTTTGCAACAGCAGGGCTGCCACAAAGCAGGCGTGACATGAGCTGACAGCATGAGGAGACTCATCCAAGAGCAACCACAGCACAGCTCCGCGCCGTTCATGGGCCTCCAGCATCCCTGCGCACAGCACAGAGCCACAGGGCTCACCCCCCGCTCCTGGCCAGCCCTGCAGGTACTGCACGAGGGGCTTGCAGCTCAGGGGCTGCACGCTGTGCTGGCAGCTCAACAAAGCCTGAAGAGAGAGAGATGCCCATCCTGGTGCTATAATTGAGTTATCAGCCCAGACCCTACCAGAGGATGCCCTAAAGAGCCCTTTGTAGGTAAGGCTGTTGGATCTGCCACCTGCCCTGATGTTGCATCCTTTGAGATGCCTGGTGTGCGGGGAAGAGCCGTGCCACCCACCTGCAATGGACCACTTGTGATGGCAATGCTCAGTCGGTTCCCGACAGCTCAGAGCAAAGGCAACAGTTACCCAGCTGAAATGTTACGCTAAAAATAGCCTGGTGTCTGGGTGGAAGCACGCTGTGGTTAGCCAGAGGTTTTGCATCCCTCAGAAAGCCTGTGCCAGGCAGGGTCCCTTCGCTCCTGTTACTGTCCACTTTCCCCCTCTCCCTTCAGAGAGACCCTGGGGATTAGCCAGCAAATAAATGACTTAACACGGGACAACAATGACTTCTGTGATCAATCTTCATGAAATGTGGTTTGGTAGCTCTGCAAGAATCAAGCCAGCTGCCAATATGGCCCAGAATAACTGAGGGGCTGTGACGGGGCTGCAGGGACAGAGAGGTGAAACGCCGAGGCCGAGGGACACAGCCCAGGTCACCGCGGGGACACCGCAGAGACAGGGCTGCACAGGAGGGAGCTGGGGACAGGTTGCAGCATTGCTCGGCTCTGCGGTTGCTGCAGAGGGAGGAAAATCAAGAAAAGACAAGTTTAGGACAGTGGTAGTGTTCAGGCAAAGAGAAGAGAAGCTCATCTCAGGGCACTTAGCAAAGAGTCAGGGTACCAAGTTCATGGGTGCTTGCTCAGGAGCACCTATAGCTTAACCTGTTTTGACTTGGCTGGTTTGGATTTTCATGAAACTCCTTCCTGCTCTGCAAATGCTAAACTCCAGACTATCAGAGTTTGCTGCTGCAGTTGTTTATGTCAACTCACGGTACTTGGGCTTATAGCTGAACTCTGCACCGGACCTCACCTGTGTGGCTTCTCCACGTGGAAACCCCTGGCTTCTCACTGCCCAAAGGGAAAGTAAAGATCAAGGTGGATGCAAAGTAACGTAGATCGTTTGCCTAATTTCCCATCCAGATGGCCTTGGTCTCTGCTGGTACTTGCCAGCCTCCACCTGGGACCCCTCCTGCCCCACTGGTGCCTGGTGTTGGACTGTCCCCATCGGTCTGTCTCTCCCAACACCCCAAGCAGCATCCCTAGAACTGCCTGCAAAGCCCTCATTGCCAAGGATTGTGCCCTGACGGAGGTGGATTAATATTTCACAAGCAGCAATTCAGGTGTTTCCTACCCTTACAGCACCTGCCTTGGAAATCTTACCCGGTGCAATGGTGGGGTTTCTGCCCGCCACCGACAGCTGGGTGCTCACCCAGTGGTGAGCCAGCAGTTTTGGCATCCATTGTATCAGAGACTACTGTTCCCTAGGGATGGTGCCTCGCTGTCAGAAAATATTATTGCTGGTAGAAAAAGAAGTTTGTTGCTTGCTCAAGAAAAATAAATCCTTGACCCTTTACAAGACCTGTGCAGTAGTGGCGCCGTTGACTCCTTGTGAAAATGTGTGGGTGGGAAAATAGTCTATGCTGACTTTTCTGCTAGCTATGTGAGCTGTGCGAGACATACAGCCTTTCAATAGATGGCTGATAACGCTCAGCTACTCCTCTGCTCGCAGCCTGCAAGCCCCTAAAGAAACACCGACTGCAAGCACGAAATTAGAGTCTCCCACTCATTATTTGAGAAGGACGTGCCTTTCACAGCCAAGTGGCCTCTATTTGCTTGGGGGGAAGCATGTGCTTATCTCTTATTTATGTGATTTATTTCTTGAGATTAATGCATCAAATTGGCTTGCTCCCAAGCTCTCAGTAGAGTCTCGGTTTTCATGGGACTGTCCCGAACCATGCAAAGTTTTGCTGCTTGTTTTCCGAAACTCAGAGGAGGATTTTTATCTCAATCATAAAGCAGAATTTGGGGGTTTTGCAGATGTAAGGAAGCCAGCATTGTGTTGATCTGCAAGCAAGCGATAGCCTTGTCTGAGTTCAAGGAGGGCTATTAAATCAGCCCTGTGGAGATAGAGCAAACAAAAACAGACGGAGCGAAAGAGTCGAGGGGGAATGTTTCTATTCATAAAAGAAGGCACGAAAGCAAAGCAGGGGAGGCACATTAATGATCAACTCATCTGCGGTGTTTACTTTTACATGCCACTGGGGTAAATAGAGCCATGTCAACCCTCCAGCCTGCTCTTGTTTATAAATATACAAAAACATTTCAGCTGAGCAGGCTGGACTCCTCTGGGTCGGGGCTGGAGGAGCTGGTTGGGTCTCATCTTCCATCCCTGCATGGGACAAGTCCTTCTTCTAGGGCTCTGCTGCTGCAAATCCATCTTCCAGCTCTGTATGTGCATCTGCCTGTGCTGGGACAGCACAAGCCCATCTCCCAGTTGCCCCATTGGAGATGCCCCATTGGAGATGCCCTGTTGGATGTGCTCCAGCCAAGTCTTTCCCACCCAGTTCATGTGGATACTTGGAGCTGTCCCTTTGCATTTCTGAGTCTGGAGCTGCAGCAGGTCCCAGAATCCTGTTGGTGCTTTACAACAGCCAGAGCACATACAGAGACCAACGGGCTCATCTTCGTGTCAGTCAGCCTACCACAATCACAGTCAGAGCAAGGATTTGAAGTCCTTGGTGTTATATTCACACTTTTAAGATCAGGATTCATTGATCACCACAGACAAATCTCGATGATCTCCCTTTTTTTCAAGCTTCTGCCCTAGGTCTCAGTGCTCACCTGGTTTGCAGTCAGCACAAAGGGTTCAGCGTGCTCTGAGTTTGAAACGTGACCCTCCACAAGGACACACCACGCAGGTTTTGTCTGCACGCAAATTTGCATCGGCTTAAAAACTCTCATGCAACTTCCTGTACAGACACGATCGCAGTGGTTTAAAGCAGACTTTTTTGTGGCTTATTTAAAACCCACTCCCAAACAATTTAAATTCGACATACTCTAGCTTAGAGTAAGACATACTGGTGCTCGTGTAGTTTTTTCCCCACCTTAAATGTTGCATTTGTAGTTTAATCAGTGCAATTCCATAGGTGTGCGTAGATCCATAGCACATGCAAAAAGATGCATTAAATCTAAATTACATTTCTATTAAGAGTCACTGATTTTTATTATTTTGTTAAATAATTCTGTTGACATATTTATGCAGAAATTTCACAGAAGGCAAGGAATTCTGGCTCTGTAAATGGTCACTGTAACTACCAAGAACTATTCATCCTCAATTTCATCACTAAAACCAGAGCGCCATAATGATGGAAAGGAACACAGTGAGAATAAATTGGGAATACATGTTTGCAAAAAGTTTTTTTTCACAGCATGCACAGACCTGACAAACACATCTCCCTATTTGCATCTGTCCCCCAAGGGAGACTTGCAGAGCCCTTAATAAAATTAAAAATAGCTACATGGGCATCTGTGAGTTGTATGCTTCTGAGAGAGAAGCACTTCTGGGTTGCTTGATGTTCCTGGCCTACAGAAAGCAAATAATGCCCTGGTTGGTGTGGATGCTGGTTCTTGTCTTCGCACTGCTGGCATTTCAGGCTCATATCAAGATTAACATAGGATAAATACTGGAAAAAATTAATCACTAATTATTATGCAATGAAAACAAAAATGCCAAACTTTGCACAGAACCTTATTCACAACAAATTATACAACCAGCTGTAATCAAGGTCATTTCAATCTGAAAGCATTTTCTATTGAAATCCACAACAATATTCCGGCCCCATTCATTGCCCAACAGCGAGAAAGCCACAATTGCTCTTGTGTGTCTGGATGCCCCAGGGTGGCGGGGCTGGGCCCCGCGAGGATGCACCCACCAGAGCCCTCTTGCCCGCTGAGGAGCCACCGAGGAAACCAGCACAGCCTGCACATCTCAGCCTTTTTATCTTGAATGTCAGACCCAAGGATGACTCGCACATTTCCAAAGCTGCCATTCCCTCCTGCTGGTGTTAGCTCAGTCCCTTTCCTCCATAGCAGCTTTGGGCAGATGCATGCTTTGCTCTGCAGCCTGTGTTTTAAGCCAAGGAAGTTCTCAGGACCAAGAAGGTCCTCAGGTCACTCAAGGACCCGATGCATAGTGTCACCTGCACACACACCCCAGAGACCAGCCCCTAGGGTCTGGAGCTGGGCATCGGTGCTGGGGCAAGCTGCACCCTGCCTGGCTCTGTGCCGCCTGGGCTCGGCTGGTCTCTGGGAAATTTGACTGAAGCTCAAGCTTCTCTTCAAGCAAGAGAGGTTTATCCGTGCCGTTACCTAAGCTGGATTGAGCAGCACGGTTTCCGGAGGGACACCCCACAGCAAGCGCAGGAAAACTGCTGGTGAAAGGTCATGAGCGGGGAGGAGGATGCTCTGAAACCCATCATTCAGCACATGGAGGACTGCAAGAGATGGTTTTGTAGTTAAGGCTTGGGCTGAGGCCTCCAGAGACTCAAGCTCAGCCTCTGCAAGCCTCGAAGCAGAGCTCTGTGTCCCTGTGCTCACATTTCCCACCTGCACAATGGGACAACAACCCTTCCTCAGCACCTGTCTGCCAGTGGGACAGTCCCCCGTGGCAGCTGTGACACGGACCCACTGACCTGCTATGAAAGGCAGCTGAAAATGTAAAAAATGCTGGCTATGCTTTCCTAAATAAATGCCGAAGCTTTGTTAGACAAGTTCTAGTGGTTCTCCCTGTGGTGGCACCAGAAGTAACCGTGAAACTCCACGGTGCAATTTAATTCCTTTTCTGGAGTGAGTAACACCTCTGTTATTCCCATCTGACCTCTGCAGACATCCTACCACGTAATTGTCCTAAACTCTGTGGTGAGAAAGATAACTGGGCCTAAACTAAACCATCCAGCACAGTTTTAATGTTAGCGCAGGTGAAGAGTGAATTCCTCCTGGGTGGAATTCACCACTTCTTGAACAAGGAAGCGAAAACAGTCGTTGGTACCATACCACCAGCAGTGACGTGCTGGAAATTGTGTTTCTTTTTACTTTGTGAGCCTCTGTGATAGCCTGTTTTGTTTGCCTGGCCCAAGTAGAGCCAGTTCAGTGCAGTGACCTG